>MU934730.1:0-12147 GCA_036418165.1 Cooperia oncophora
CCTGCTCTTACCACCAAGTCCGTGACTATCAGGACACGTCCTGCCATCGGGCAAATTTTGGTAAAATGTGACATCCTCTCAAAAAAGCTGCCGTCGAGCAGGGGAGGGAGATGGTGGAAGAAGGTACATAGCGTACTTGAGACGGAAAAAACCGAGAAAAGTGAACAAAAGAATACACTTCTCTGAATAGCAAATACGACCCGCCTCGCTGGGGATGCCGAACCTACGACGTGCCCTTTTGACCACTCTCACTCCAACTTACTCCACCATATAGACTGCATGTATGGCCATTAAAGCAGCTTCAACAATTGCTGGGGTTTTTTCTGACTTCCTATTCAGCAAGTTATTGAGAACCACGAATTGTATAATCCCTCTTTTAGAAGTTGAATCTAATGAAAAATACACGTGAGCTTTCTCGATGCAAGGAAAGGGCATTGGAGGTGAGCGAACATCTAACCAAAATTTCCTTCATTGGATACAGCTTTTACAAACTCTTAAGTGAATATTTCTCCTTTTTTAGGTCATGCAGAGTTTTCAACGTTTAGACCTGGTATTAACATTGGAAATACATCCTCAAAAGGAGAAATTGCCTGTAGTACAAGATATTCGCACGTTAGCTGAAGCTATTGAAGCGTACTGAATAAGATATCGTTGAATTGCGTCATAGACGCTGCTTTCCTGTACTATCTAGTCCTGTACCATATTGTTAAATTTCAGATTGTTTTGTTTTTATGATGAATATCAGATGTATGTTTCTTGGTGAAGGAAAATGAGGGGAAGGAAGGCCCCAATCAATCTGGTCTTGAGAATATGCCAAATGGTTTCCCCGCATCGGAGCTTCCGCGGCGGACCACTTTGTGAACGGAACCACTTGCTGCCACTTCGCCGTCTTACACTCCTATCCGATGTAACAGTGTAAGGCGGCTGTGGTGTAGCACGCTGGCACTCTCACATCCCTAAACTACCCTATTTTCGGACTATAAGAGCCTCCCCTTGCTTTTAAGGCACTAGCTTCAAAAGCCGCGGAGTTTCATCCGCATTCCATGATTTTTTCTCGTGTAATATCGTTGATCTATGTATTCATCTTGGCCTGGCGTTTCAAAAAAAACAACTGAAGATCTAAACTGAGGCACAAAAATGACGGAAAAACTGCCACTGTTTACCAGATTTTCCCCGGCGGCGCGCCTGCCGCCACGTTACCCTGCGGGATGCGCCTTATACCTCAGAAATAGGCGGGTAAAGATGGCGTTCTTCAGTGTGTTGAATCCTCATAGAGCATGTGAAAGCAATACCGAAAGTTATCACCTCAAGAAGGCTGAGTTGTGCAAAAGTCGTGCCCCAGCGGCAGCGAACCCGCACCTCACGCTCGCGGCATCGGGCGCTACCGTATACCGCCACCAGGGCCGCTCTTACCCTCTCAGCTTAACGGCTTTTATGCCGTAGCCTATCAGCACTCACACGTTTAACTTGGTGAGCCGGTCAGCCGTAATCGATGGGATATCGGCATGAAACCGCAAGGCCGAAGGCTTTAGATGTTTTTGAAGCTGTTTGTTTATAACTGCTGTTTTACGCCGCAGTACGCGTGCGAAAGTTATCACAAGAATGCTGAGTTGTGGGCAAAAGTCGTGCCCCAGGCGGGAGTCGAACCCGCACCTCACGCTTGCGGGCGAGCCGGCGCTATCCGTTACGCCACAGGCCTCCTCTACCCTCTCAGCCTTAACGCCTTACCGATTACGGCTGACCGGCTCACCAAGTTAAACGTGTGAGTGCTGATAGGCTACGGCATAAAAGCCGTTAAGCTGAGAGGGTAAAAGCGGCCCTGGTGGCGTAACGGATAGCGCACTCGCCCGGAAAGCGTGAGGTGCGGGTTCGACTCCTGGGGCACGACTTTTGCCCACAACTCAGCATTCTTGTGATAACTTTCGCAACGCGTACTGCGGCGTTAAACAGCAGTATTCATGCAATACGAGCGTCATTTGAGCCTCACATTCAGCTATTACCTGTTGAGTTGATTACCTCCCTTATGATAGTTGTCCCGTCCGTGTCTCACTGTCAAATGTATAGTTTGCATCGCAATCGCCGTCTCAGGCATCTGAGGAAGCGAGGAGAGCTCGCCTCTAACTGCCTATTCTACCAGTAATTATCACTAGTCATCAGATTAAGAAAAAAAAACAACCTAATGGTGGAAGCGCCGCAGGTGGAGTCAGTCCATGCCTCTTGAAACTAATTCGACTGGTTGCGATAATACCAACTGTACCAGTTTCGCTTCTCGACGAGGGGCGTTGCTGCTGTCAAGACCAGAAGCGCTACCCTCAGAAGGTGCCTCATCATTTGGATGCGAGGAGGGGCGCTGTATAAAAAAAAAAAAAAAAAAAAAAAAAAAAAAAAAAAAAAAAAATACGATCAGCGATACTTATATCCACAACATAGGTGGGAAACGCTGGTTTTGTTGAGGCCATCTCTCTCTCGCTTTCCTTTCCCTTTGCTCGCATCCTTACGCGTCTGATCTCTCACAGGCGCAAGGGTCCTCGCTCTGAGGTCTCCACTCCTATCACTATCCACCTTATCTTAGGAGCATTCCATGGTATCGACCGATTTTCATCACTGGTGAGTCAACTCTCATCAAGGAATTGATAGACGGCCAAAGCCTTTGCCCTATTCCCTTTTTTTGGGTGCTATACCCATCCTATTTTTGTTCAGAGTTGTGGTATAGTGAGGTATACATAATTAAGGCAAGCTCCCTACACAACGACTTGCGGAAGTTGGCCGATGTGAACGTCGTCTTCTTATCCTCCAAAAGGATCTGGTTCCTAATTATCGTCACCGTTCAGCAGCAGGCTTAGTTACCTGAGCGGGAGCCACAAGAAGCTAAATTCAGTATTACCGCCACGGTGCCGTAACCCAAAGCGGCGCCCAGTTCACTGTAACTCCGCAGTGGACGTACGTATAACACCGAACTTTACGTCGATACCACAACGGGAACTGTGCGGAAATGCTTGCATATACTGAAGTGTTGGAAGATGGACGGGAATTTCGTGCTTATTTCACTTATGAATTCTTTCGTCTCGACATAGAGGTTCCGCATGTGCGCAACGGCAACGTAAGAGAATCGGTAACACGCACAACACTTCTTTCTAGCTACCTTGTCAGTTGGGAGAATATTTACATGAATATAATGAGCCGGATTAACATAATCCAGACCAGAAAAAAAATTCTTTTACAAGTGCTTTCCCAACTTATTTCATGAAATTTCACCGCACGCGTAGAGACTGCAAAGGCGAAAGACGCCACTATCACAACTAAACGTATGTAGGAAGTCACAAAAAATGTCACGTCAATGACCTGATCATTGAGCTGACATTTTTGTGACGTTCATTTGGCGCCAGTTTAGTAATACAGTTCGTACTCAGTTCTGGTGCGACTATAGTTCGGACTCAGCTCGCTACAGACTGGTTGTTAGATTGCAGAGGTAATCCTGGGTCACGAGTATAAACACAACTTGGTTATTAGTGCTGACAAGAAACTTCAGGGTCAGGATCGGACTGGCAGTACCAAATATACTCTTGTAGACAACTTTTCTGATGGCAAGTTTTTAACATAATTTACCGTCATATCTTGGCGGTGTTACAGAGGAACTGTGCCCAAGCAGTTCCCCTCTCAACATTGGCTCCCTAATTCCACAGTAATGTTTGTTCTACTTCAGAAGATGATTGCACAATTTGTATAGTAACTAGGTTTTGGGAGAAAAAAAAATTAATTCCCAGATTGAAATGTTGTAATGTGAACGCGACCAATGCAATTACCACCTATTCCACCTTTCGAGGCGATGAGGCTAATAAGTCGACCGTAGTACCTCCTCAATTTATTGTATACTACAGCGAACTTGGAAAGCCGTCTCTATCCTCCATTTTAGCATTCAAGCGTGATAGCACACGTCAGAATTCTCCCCATGAGCAATGTAATAATAGATAGATACCTATCTCCACATCGAAATCCTCACAATAATATCCGAACACACATCCGTTCTCTCCCACCCGGAAAAAGAAAATCACAGGCGTAGTTTCAGCGTCCGTGCTGATGTGTTCAACGCGCCTACGACAGAATTATAATTTAAAGGGCGCCGCTTTGGCTTACGGTTACCGTCTAATATAAAATTAACTTCCTTGTGCGGGAGCCATGCTAAATTCGACCCCCACCAGTCAAGGTGTGTAAGCAGACCACTAACCACTATATCACCTCCACTGCAGGAATCAATATTTGAAACAAAGCCAAAACTTGCAAAGTCTCTTCAGATATTTAACCATTCATATAAGTAGCCATCACAACCATTTTGATAAATATTCTGTTACGTATACAAATCACAAATTGTCATTAATAGACAGTATGAGTTTCCCCCGTGATCCCCTGGCAGCCATGACATCCTTGTGAGCTGTAGAGATGTCCTCCAATGGATAGACATGTTCAATGACCGGTCGATAGCGAGTAGAACTCAGAAGTTTGTAAATGTGCGACGATGATTCTTTCCAATCAGACGATGTGGAGCTCGCTAACGATAACCCTGAAAATCGCTCGTATCTGAGTTCACTAGATGACTTCTTCTAAGAATGAAGAGGCTGAAGTCCATAATTAGTATCCTGTACCGAATACAGAAGTCTCTCTGCCCATGAGTGCCCTCGGATCAATTTTGGTTTCACCGCGGCTTCCCACAACTGCAACTTTTCCATTACGAGCGAGCATATCCAAATCGTGCTTCAAGTTGAGATGGGCAGCCATTTCGACAATCAAGTCGAAACCTAAAAAGCTGAGTCAGGCACTTTGAACGTATAAAGAAACTCGTTTAAAGTAAAGTGGAATAGCTGTGTATGTCAATCAACTAGAAAATATTTCGACAGTTTCTGCGCTCTGCCGTGATGCGGATCTCCGGCAAGATCCTCATCCGACATTTCTATCGTAGTAATAAACAAGAAACATCTAAAAAATGCTCAGTTGTGGTCAAATTTTCGACTCCGTATGGGACTCGAGCCCCACCTCATCTTTTCAGGGCGAGTATGCTATACATCAAGAGTGAACCATGAGATGCGAGTTCGAATCCCAACAGGAGTCAACATTTTTGCCCATAACTCAGCATTCTTGTGATGACTTCGCAGCGCGAACTGTGGCATTAAACAGCAGTTGCCACAACAGAACACACAAATCACGAAAGATTGTATTCCAAAGTAGCCACCGGGGCAGTTTGTCGACGGGGGGGGGGGCATTTTGCTTTCCATAGATGTGTCGACCCATCTAGGCAGCCGTTTCTCGAGTTGACACGTTTTAGGATAGTGGCTAGACGATCTTACTTCAGCTTCACAAGAGTTCACAAGTTTACCAGAGTGAGATTTGTAATCCGGAACTAGGGAAGCGATGATAATAAATACAAAATGCCCCCACAGGATAGGGCGTGTGACCGGGGCGTGGCTAGGAAAGCAGCCAGACCAAATTTTCCATCAGCTGTTTCGCGCTCAGAACTGCATCATTGGTGGAAAAAGGGCGCCTATCAGGATGCTGCGAATCACCCAAAATAGCTAGTTCTTCTTAGCTAGTTGACTGACTGCAGCAGTTCCGCGTTAAATCGTTTAGTTCCCTTGCGAATATCGTGCACATGACGCCATTAGCAACATCGCTAATGGCGTCATGATAAAACAATAAGGAAATGGAAAATGAGAAAATCAGGAACAATCGGGAAATTCACTCCTACAAAGCTGCAAAACGTTACGAACTTCATTTCTAGGCCATTTCTTCTAATTTTTTGCATGTTGAACGATATTCTTGGTCAGTGCAGGAAGCTGCTAACAAGTGCTGCTAACAACCAGGAATGAGTAATTTGGCTAAGGCCCGCAGGGGGGGGGGGGTTAAAACCGTTACCTGGCTTTTCCTTATTTCAACACTAAAACCGCTCACCTTCTGGATATTTCTCCATCATCTCCTTCACATATCCTCTGGACTTATGATTGAACACATCGCTGGCACCATTACGCTTGACCAGATCCATGCCCTCGTCTGTACCGGCTGTACCCACAACAGCAGCTCCGTGATTGGCAGCCATCTGCACCGCTGCTATTCCCACTCCTCCAGAGGCGCCATGCACTAGTACTCGCTGCCCTTTCTGAAGGATATGGTCAGAGGTAGAAACGCATTGCATTTTCCTAGTCTTCCGGTAGCGACTGCTTCTGCATGTACAGTCTTGTTTGCCGCAGATGATGTAACGTATCAAGCGGATGGACTTGGCACGACGCCAGCGCCAAATGGCGAATGTTCTCGCTTACCCTCGCCCCCTCCACAACTGATGGAGAACGGGCTGGCGGCTTACCAAAACAACCTCAATGACACGCCCCAATATCCCGCAGCGAATAAGACTATATCTATTTCTCGAACGCAAAGCTCCCTGATATGTACTCACCTGAACTTCCCCATACAGAAAAAGAGCCCTGTAAGCTGTGCCATATGGGATTCCAATGCATGCACCTTCTTGGAAGGAAATACCTAAAGAGCTAAATCTCATAATTTTCGAAAGAAACAGTAGTCAGCAGATTTTTACTTCCATGCCACATAAGAGTAGGTTTTTCTCATTACCAGATGGCAAAGGGAATACCCTATCTACAAGGCAATACTCGGCTGCACTGCCCGTAATAGACCAGGCGAAGTAGACACGGTCACCTTCTTTGACATTGCGAACATCAGCACCGACCTGAGTAAAATTATTTTCAAAAGAGCTCGTCTACAAAACAAAATATTCATGTTGATTAGCACTTTGGCTTGCATTTATAAACTCCCATCAAACCGTAGATATGTAAACGCGCATATCTAACGAAGTAATAGCACATCCACACCTCCAATAATAGCACATCCACATCCACACTTCACATCGCTCTGCGTGCGATCAGAGCGACTGATTCGCGAAGTATGAACGCAAGAGAAAGGAATCGGTCCAGGAATACGCAGCCAGGACACCCCTTTTGGCTCTCCTATATGAACGACACATGTTGCAAACCCATTACAAAACCACTCACCTCTTCCACGATACCTGCTCCGTCTCTCCCGCTATACGCGTAATTCTAGGCTTAACAGCATACGTGCCCATTCGGAATAATATGTACTCCACAGGATTGACACCAGGATGCCGCCAACCACAACGCAGAATGTACTCGCAACATGACAGCTCGTCAATGAAAAGAGATAATTTTCAAGTATTAGTCGAATCCAACTCCACTGGGCATTGCCGCATGCGCATCTTTACTTAATCAGAATGCTAGTTCTGTGAACGGACGATTTGGCCTCAGCCACATTACAGCGACACTTTCTGCTTGCCAGGAGCAGTACGTATTAGTGCCACAAATGCTGCTATAAATAGCAACCAGTTTCAAGTTACTGGAGAAAGAGAACAGCGGGATAAAAGGTATTTGTGTAGATCGATTCCGTTGCTTGGGAAGTTGGAAGACTACGAGAACCGGAGGAGAAGAATCCTGATTTTGTGGCGTGCATTCTCCTATTCTTCCTACTCTTGAGAGTCGCAAAGAATACACCCGACCCACTGGACATTTTTTCGCAAATAGCCCAAGGGTATATAAGAAACTCCTGAAGAGTTCCAAGAACTTCAGGGCGCACTAGGTAGAGAGAGGCTCTTGAAGGCACTGAACAAGCCTTCATTCCGGAATTTTTCGAGGCGGTTTTTTAGTGTGTTTGTAGCAGTGATATTGTGTTGGGTGACTTAAGCTGCCCATATCATTATTGATTTAGCGGCAACTGGTGAAACGGGACGGTGTTATAGCTCTCGAATGTGAGTTAGGTTGAGCGTTTAAGCAAAAGTTACGCTACAGTGAACATCAGCGCGCTGGAGCCTCCTTTCCCCCCCCCCCCCTCCGCTCCCTTCCATCGAACTATGTTAATGCCAATCTTTAATCAAGTTCAAGAGTAACAATTAAAAGGGTTTCTCACCTGTTCACTAGATTCTATCACAGGTATGGGTACATTGGACAGCACTTTGATCACACTAGGCGGCGTGCACCACTCAAAACTGGCCTTTACCACAGCATGCCGAGAGCAGTTGCGTGTCACTGAGAGTTCTCAAATAGTCGAGGTGGTGTCTTGGTATCACGGTGCGCCCCAAGTTCAGTGGCTATGTGCGAGGACTGGGTTGGGGCCCACACGTGGGCTCTTGCGGGGTGGGGCCGTCCTGAAATAGTGATCAAAGTAGAGGAAATTGACTGTGCTAATATATGGGTGGTACTGGCGGATTTTTTGGTTCTGCAGGAGCACCATAGGTGACGATGTTTAAAGAACGACTCAGGAGGCATCTTGTGCGTGGATTATAGGTACCGTTCCAAGTCGAAGGCTGTTTCTCAATAGCCTCATCCGGGTTACCTCAGGCAAAAGCCTAATGTTAAGGAAAAACTTTCTCTTTTTGGGTAGGGCCTCCGCGAACGTGAGTATAATTCACCCCCACTTATCTTCTATCACAGACTTGCGAGAAGATTCCATTCGATGGAAACACAACATCTTGTGGGCAAAACGGATATAGAAATGGGCAACTTCGATGCTGGAGGCCTTACCGATCACCTTATGGCACTCCACTCGTGTTACCTTTCATCAGTGACTCGTTCGCTGTTGATGTTAATCGCGTCGTAAAACAACGATCAAGGCTCCCCATAAGCCTGGCATTTCGACCACCTCCTAACTTACGACGACTTTTAACATCATCACGTCCATATGAGAGTCGTTGTGAAAGAGCTAACTGTGGGATTTGTGGAGAACATAAGGTGTGTCAAGAAAAAGTGTGCGGTGTACAAAATTGTGTGCCTCTCATGTCACGAGTTTTACATTGGAGAAACATCGAGGCCACTTCACAAGAGAATGGAGGAACACCTAAGAGCTTTGCGGAGCCCACAGAGCTACCCGGAAAACCCATTCTCGAAACACCGCACACTAAGGCACGCCACAAGCGCCGTAATACACCAATTAAGAAGAAGGCCGCGCGGAACTCGTCGACAGTCATCATCTACACAGAACTCTGTATAGTTATATGAATAGAATTATGATATTCGAAGGGGGTAACTAGACACTAATTAAATAAAGCTTGAAAAGGGTGATGCAGAGAGGTAACCACCAAATCAATACTTAGGTGATGCTATATGAAGAGAGGGATGGAGATGATTTTGGCGAATTGAGATATATCATGTATATTCAAGCTTCATACAATAAAGTGTCAGAATAAGAGAACAGATAGGTGAGACTCATATTTCGAGATTCACCTCTTGGGTCCCTTGTCACGCGCAGCTTATAATAACAATATCCTCATTCAGTTTTTGGTTTTATAGTTGGTAGGATACAGAGGAATTAATTATTTGAGTTTAGGGAAGTGACTTTAGTTTTGAGTTTAATTTTCTATCGGTCACTTAATCCACTTTCATTTCTGCTGGTACTGCTACGTAGTGAGGGCTATCGGAGTTCTGTACTCCTTCCCCATTCTACACAGTGTGAGTTATTGCTAGGTTTACTTGATTGATGCTGTAACGTTGTAAGGGTAGCTGTTTGATTTAAGATCGAGTGACCTGAAGAAGGGCTTATCGCCCGAAAACGTTTCATATAATAAAAGTATTCAATGGAAGAGACCAGAGCGTCATTCTACTCACTACACAAGATTAAACACAATGAAGCCTCAGGGAACCATCGATTCTGAATAGTCTCTTTATGCTCCAAGCACCAAATTTTGTTCATCACAAGACGAAGCAAACAAGGAATGGCATGGAAATGAAACGAGAAAATCATATTGTTGTAGCTGTACAAGGAATGTTACATGGGTCCTGCACAAGGGTTGCCCCGCCTATTGACAGCAATGAGCAACTCCCCCTTTCAATGGGATTACGCCCCTAAGGTTTCATGGGCGCTGAGTTTTAGAAAATAATAAATACGGCTCAGTCGCCGAGCTGCAGAAAAGACAGTCTCATTTAGTAAAGCCTAACTTCCGCTTTATGACAATGAGACGGAGGCAACTACAGCGATGACATTCTGTCCCCCCGACGCCCCCCCCCCAACAACAACCCATTTAGCGCCGAAAAAAACAAACGCTACTAGCGTAGGCTCTGATCGTTCGAACTCTATAATGGGGCATCTTACTAGTGCCACGATTACGCCGGCATTACGCACTCCGTGTCTTTGCACAAGGGCATTTTTGAGCCTCACCGCCTTCATTTTCCACGTCGCTCCTCGCTTTTTTCTGGTTTATCAATAACCATATGGTTTAGCGCGTGGAAATCGCAACGGAACAACGTATGGTGTGAGACACGGGATTAAGGATTGCCCAAGAGTAAGAAAGAAGAAGTCCCATAATAAATGAATTATTTCATCTCCCCAGAAGCTCCTTCTCCAGGCTGAAGCAAGAAGCCTTTCCTGACGCCGCTGTAAAAAAGACGGTAATTCGGCAGCTGGTTTGCGATGTCTCCCACCGAATGCCCCCATACGTCGCAACCAGCGCTGGCAGCACAATCACAATCTTCAATAAGCAGATTTACTTGACCCACTTACAAACTCTAAAACACCACCGCGCAAAGGAGGCCAGGCAACGAGAAGCGAAATGCACAAGGAGCAACAGTTTTGACTTCGAAGGCACTGAAGCAAACAGCAAAGAAAAGGCATTTAAAAATTTGCGAAAACTATGAACGGATGAAAATGCGGTAATTCTAAGCAATGTCACAAGTCTCGTGAAGGCAAGTTTACAAACAGATAATGAGTGGCTCCCGTGCAGGTTCACGGACCTGTACAAGATGGCTGTACAACACAGTAACGGTAACCGGT
Organism: Cooperia oncophora; assembly: GCA_036418165.1. Taxonomy (NCBI): domain Eukaryota; kingdom Metazoa; phylum Nematoda; class Chromadorea; order Rhabditida; family Trichostrongylidae; genus Cooperia; species Cooperia oncophora. The sequence goes on from MU934730.1 coordinate 10,831, forward strand.
TTCAAGTGATAGGACAGTTCAGTTTGCCATGAGGTTTCCATGCTCCACGGCTAATCGAAGCGAATGCGTGCGGAACCGCGTCGCAGCCGACGGCAACCGGCGCTCGCGTAAATCAATTGCTTTTCTTTTCACAGGTTTCAAGATTCCGAGGCGTTGTGGTTTCTATGGATCTCCTCTTATTCCATTGTCGTAACTCCAATCCTATCTGTTAACAGTTGCTTTTTTATCTCTTCGTAGATTACTTCTTAATCATTTCTGCTATCAAAGACATCTTTTCAGGGTATATATTGAATCACAACTTCGACAAGATGGGTAAGTCTTACACTTTCTCTTTTGTAGTGGAAACTAAGGCAAATTTGACGTCACTTGGGTTAGCTTGAAATTCAAGCCTAGAAAAGTTGCGCTAGTGCTTTCTTACGAACTGTTTCTGACTGTTGTTCAAGCGTCTATAACTTTTAGTCGATGTGCCGAGAAATTTTCGCCTTCTCGAAGAGCTGGAAGACGGCCAGAAAGGAAAGGGAGATGGCAACATCTCATGGGGTTTAGAAGATGATACCGATATGACTTTGACTAGGTGGACGGGTACCATTATTGGACCGCCTAGGGTATGTTGATACCTTATCGCATTATTGATTCAGTGGTTTTTTAATGAGGACTGCGCATTTTCCAGACACCATATGAGTCTCGCATTTATAATTTGCATGTGGAATGTGGGCCTAATTACCCAAAAGAAGCTCCAAGTGTCCGTTTCACCACGAAGATTCATATGAATGGAGTAAATCAAACAACTGGAGTGGTAATTCCATAGATTTTTATATCTTATTAACATTACATGGTTCTATGTTGATATTACGACGATGACTCATGCTTATGTGATTTCAGATTGACAAGAGAAATCTTAGTACTCTACGCTCATGGAACGGAAGCTTTATGATCAAGTCTGTGTTGGAGGATATCCGAAAGAACATGATGTGCGCCAAGGAGAATATGAAGTTGCCCCAGCCTGCTGAGGGCGCTACTTTCTAAATCAAGACCAAGGTATTGGATTTTTTACATTTTCCTCGCTTTCTCAGCTTCAGGTGTTCAAAATATACAAAAGTAAACTGGTGCGCCTTTCAGTAAAAAACTTTTTCATTGCTCGTTATATTCTGTTTGTTTTTTGAAGGCACGCCCCGCCCTGCCTTCACTGATGTTCAAGCGCCTTTTTAAACATGGTGTCCTGCCTACTCGGGTGTATGCATGAATACTGCAGCTCAAAAATACAAGAGGAAAGCGGCACTTGCTCGCGATGACGCTTCGCCCACTAGCCATGGCGAC
>MU934733.1:0-15271 GCA_036418165.1 Cooperia oncophora
AAGAAGAGATTGCCGCCCTCCACAAAATGCATGAAACCGATCACGCTGGTTGCAAGAAAAAAGTTCGCGAGTTTATCGAACGACTGCCAGAAACCGAGAAGGTCAGCGCTTTTGATTCCCAACTATTAAACAAACTGGTTAAACTATATTTGCAGTTTTCTCATAAAAAATCTTTATTTGTAGAAAGAGGTGCTGAAAAATCTGCCATTCTGCGAAAAAGTCTGGTACGGCGACCATGACCATCACGGCCACCATCATCATCGCCGTCGCCGTCATTTGCACGCCATCGACAAATTCCTCGACTGGTTGACTCCTGAACAGAAAACTGAGCTCGAGGTAGTGTGATAAATTAGTTTGTACCAAAAGGCTAGAAAAAGTAGAAAAAGTGCACCAAAGGTGAGATCGGATGGCGGAGAAGCTGACACCAGTGGTATGTGACAGGACAGTCGTAATATGCTGTCCAACTCCCGACTTTAGTTTCGCCCATCGTCGACAAACTACAAATATTGCATCTCTGGACAGAGCGCGAACTTGCAATAGTCTACTTCTCTCCTTGAGCGTAGTTCTACCATTTTTATATTTTCCCCTGGGATCACGGGCGAACACATTCGGCGACGCTAACCACTAAAATCCTTGTCGTGGTTCAGAGGCAATCGCCCTGCTGATCCCTCAACACGACGCATCGAGGTGGTTCAGAGTCCCCGTGAGCCCCAACCAGGAACTCACGTCATCCTAGGGTCCTCCTCGGGGACCGCACTGGTCTCTCCCCAGTGCAGCCTCCGCTCCCCGAGGGTCTACAGGGTTCCTATCCCGGAGGGGGTAATGGGTTCTGTCCCGGGGTGCTGGGCGGGGGGAGAACTTGCGGTAGGCACTGTCCCCACAGACGCTGGCCTACCCGCTGGTCCGGCCACAAGGATCAGACAAGGTTCCCTGGTCGCTGGCCGCACATACGCGATACAATTACAACATGACATAGGCAAACCTACAGTGGCCTTATTCGTGCCCCTCGGCCCTGGCGCCCCTGCTATCGCCCAAACACAAAAACACAACATGCTGAAATACTCACATTTTTATTGGGGCCAGAAATCAATGATTACCAATCTCCCATCCTATACTCATCCCTGCCGTTCTGGACGACCAACCCATCGATCCATGATTGATACCATTAGCGATAAGAGCGGTAAGGCGGCACTCTGCCGGCTTGCGCGAGTGTCAGCCCTCGCAGCGTCTGGTGCCACTCGGGCTTCCACTCCACGTGAGCCAGGCATCGACCTTCTCAACTGGCAGGAGAGGGGTACTCTCCTCCCAGCAGAGAAGGGACGCCAAGAGAGCTCCGCGCGGGAGCCTCTCCGTCGGCGCACTTTTATAGTAGCAGCACGCGGCTGGTCACGTGGCACACGCCTATTGGTTGACGGTGCAGCGCGCGGTTTGGCCGTAGAGCGCGGCAGAGCCCAGGCGCAGGGTGCGCCCGAGGCCACAGTCGCCGTACCGCGACAATCTTCGAGGTTCAGTCTTCGAACGGCGCGCGGTCGTAGGGGGTCTAGAATCCCGAGAGGCGACCAGGAAGGGAGCGAGTCTTTGTCGTCGGGAGAAGTTTGATCTTTTCCAAGGGGGAATTTTTAACATAGTGGATACGCGCCGAAACAGTGGAATCCAACTATCAAATTCACATTTTCCGGCAACTACGACTGCACCACGGTATTATAGTAATCAGTTTTAGCAGTTCACGCGGAGAAAGGCTTGATTGGCCTGCGGGGAGGGAGCCGCGATCCGGAGGAGACCCCCCGCTACGCGCGCGTGGTAAGCAGCTGCCACTTGTTCATACGCCCAAATTCTGAGCCTCGGTTTGGTACTGGGTTATTAGCAAACTCTTTTTTTTGTAGCAAAGTAAATTTAGCGGCGAATTGCAGAAAAACTGATTTCAGGGAATTGAACAAAGTGGATCTCACTTCGACAATGTCATCGCTAAAGTGAAGGAGTACTTTGGACTATTGCCTGAAGAGAAGAAGAATGAATTGAAAGCAAATTTCAAGGTACTTTCACTTTTTCGTACCGGGATACGCCCTGCCGTTGAGGAAAATTTTTGCATAACACCATCCACTTCCAGAAAACCTTCCTCTGCTACTACTCCCTCCCACTTTCGCTTCCCCATCCTCCATCTCACCAACCACGGGAAGGAGGAGGGGGGGGGTACGTGAAACAGGAGAAAGCGAAAATAGTCGACTATTGAAGAAATTCTTCCTAGAGACTAATGCGCTCCCTCCCTCCAGCGATTGAGAACGACCCCTCCCCTCCCCTTCGTTGGGCATCCCTAACAATGTGCCCTAACTTGACACTGATCAAACAGCAGTGCGGGCGTAATAATCTGTGATTTTCAGGTAGCAATGCTCGCGCCGGCCCCCCCATGGTCAAGAGGTCGCCACTCCGGAGGAAATGGAAAGTATCAAGGCGATGCACGAGTCGAAAAACATTGGCGAGCTGAAAAAGAAAATCACAGAGCTCGAAGAAGACCACGAGGAGAGAAGACAAACCGTCGAGCACGTGCGCGAAGTGTGCTACGGTGTTTGGAAGCTGGAGGAGGTACAACCATAGGAGCAGTTCGGCTAGGGAGGGGCTGTTTGCTCTTTCGCTGGCGTTCATTTATTGTGTGGAGCCCATTCGCAAGGAAAGAGATTTATGAAACCTTAAGAACATGAGGTGATACAGTCCAGTGTGTAGAAGCTAATGTCAAATCTTGTAACGCGACGTATACGAAGATGGGAACCAGCGAAAGTGCAAAATGCCCCCCCGCCCTCGACGAACTGCGTCCACCGGTTATCCTGTCGTTACAGCCAATAAAACAGATGTTTAGAGTGCCCGACGGCGACGACGTGACCACCATGAGCACAATATCGAAGAAGGCATGCAAAAGTTCCTAACCTGGATGACAGATGACCAGAAAGCGAAAGTCAAGGCAACCTACCCCCGAGAGTGGAGACTTAGACAAGCTGCTACAAAGAAATCATGCAGATGCTTCGAGAGGAATTAGTGGTGATGTGAAAGCAAAAGCCAAGGAGGAACTGAAGGCAGCTTGCAAGCATTATGGGAAGGAACTGATGGGAGAGGATAACTTGAAGATTATCACGGAAATGAAAGACAGTGGAGCAACTCAAGAGGCCATTTCCCAGAAAGTTGATGAGATTGTCGAAGAAATCAGCGATTCGGAGAAGAAGGCCAAAGCAAAACGTTTCACAGCGGCATGCAAGAAGATCTACGGCTCTGCCCGGCGACGTCGAGACCACCATGAGCACAATATTGAGGAAGGCATGCAAAAGTTCCTAACCTGGATGACAGATGACCAGAAAGCGAAAGTCAAGGCAACCTACGAGAGTGGAGATAGACAAGCCTTCTACAAAGAGATCATGCAGATGTTTGAGGCTTCCAGTGGAGACGTGAAAATGAAAGCTAAAGAAGAATTGAAGGCCGCCTGCAAGCATTACGGGAAGGAACTGATGGGAGAGGATAACTTGAAGATTATCACGGAAATGAAAGACAGTGGAGCAACTCAAGAGGCCATTTCCCAAAAAGTTGATGAGATTGTCGAAGAAATCAGCGATTCGGAGAAGAAGGCCAAAGCAAAAACGCTTTCCAGGCGGCATTGACAAGAAGATCTACGGGCTCTGCTCACAGCGGCTGGCGTCACGTGGCACACGCCTATTGGTTGACGGTGCAGCGCGCGGTTTGGCCGTAGAGCGCGGCAGAGCCCAGGCGCAGGGTGCGCCCGAGGCCACAGTCGCGTACCGCGACAATCCTCGAGGTTCAGTCTTCGAACGGCGCGCGGTCGTGGGCTGTCCTAGAGTCCCCGGGAAGGCGACCAGGAAGGGTACGTCTCGTCGCCGGGGAGAGGTTGACTTTTTTAAGGGGGAATTTTCCAACATAGTGGATAGCGCGCGTGAAACAGTAGAATCAACTATAAAATCACATTTTCGGGCGAACTACGACCCCACCACGGAATATGGTATCAATTTACAGTTCCCGCAGGGTAGAAGGCTTGATTGGTCTTGGCAGGAGCCGATCCGGGATTAGATCGCCGCACCGCGCGCGTGGCAAGCGTGCCACTTGTCACTACGCCAATTCTGCCTCAGGTCTGGTACTCAGTTATTCAAATTCTTTTTTTTTTCGAAAGTAAAACAAATGTGCGGCGAATCCACAGGAAAGCTGATTTCAGGGAATTGAACAAAGTGGATCTCACTAAGCTAAAGAAGAATTGAAGGCCGCCTGCAAGCATTACGGGAAGGAACTGATGGGAGAGGATAACTTTGAAGATTATCACGGAAATGAAAGACAGTGGAGCAACTCAAGAGGCCATTTCCCAGAAAGTTGATGAGATTGTCGAAGAAATCAGCGATTCGGAGAAGAAGGCCAAAGCAAAACGTTTCACAGCGGCATGCAAGAAGATCTACGGCTCTGCCCGGCGACGTCGGGAGCGGCAGCATCGAGCAGGCAAATATCGAAGAAGGCATGCAAAAGTTCCTAACGCTGGATGACAGATGACCAGAAAGCGAAAGTCAAGGCAACCTACGAGAGTGGAGATAGACAAGCCTTCTACAGAGAAATCATGCAGATGTTCGAGGATTCTACTGGTGATGTGAAAGCAAAAGCCAAGGAGGAACTGAAGGCAGCTTGCAAGCATTATGGGAAGGAACTGATGGGAGAGGATAACTTGAAGATTATCACGGAAATGAAAGACAGTGGAGCAACTCAAGAGGCCATTTCCCAGAAAGTTGATGAGATTGTCGAAGAAATCAGCGATTCGGAGAAGAAGGCCAAAGCAAAACGTTTCACAGCGGCATGCAAGAAGATCTACGGCTCTGCCCGGCGACGTCGAGACCACCATGAGCACAATATCGAGGAGGGCATGCAAAAGTACCTATCCTGGTTGACAGATGACCAGAAGGCGAAAGTCAAAGCAACGTATGAGAGCGGAGATCGAGAAGCCTTCTACAAAGAGATCATGCAGATGTTTGAAGCTTCCAGTGGAGACGTGAAAATGAAAGCTAAAGAGGAGTTGAAGGCAGCCTGCAAGCATTATGGAGAAGATTTGATGGGAGAGGACAAAATCAAGATGATAACGGAGATGAAAGACAGTGGAGCAACGAACGAGGCTATTTTGAAGAAAATTGATGAGATTGTCGAAGAAAAAGCGGAAAAAAAAAAAAAAAAAAATAAAAAAAAAAAAAAAAAAAAAAAAGAAAGAGAAAGAAAAGAAGATAATGAGCGACTCGGAGAGAAGGCTAGAGCAAAACGTCTCACAATGGCGTGCAAAAAGATCTACGCTCCTGCCCGCCGACGTCGGGACCATCACCACCCTGTCACCCTGGAAGAAGCACTCACCAAGTACCTCACCTGGTTAAGCGACGATCAGAAGGAAGAACTGAAGTCTCTCAAAGAGAGCGGAGATAAGGAGGGCATCTACAAGAAGGTTATGGAGTACTTTGAAGGTGTCAGTGGAGAAAAGAAGGAGAAGGCCTCTGAAGAACTGCAGTCCGGTTGCAGACACTATATCAGGGAGATTTTGGGAGCTGAGAAAGCTGATCAGTTCCGTGCCATGAAGGAAAGCGGTACGCATATGAGCGAGATTGCCAAGAAAAATTGAAGAAGCCATCGAAGAGCTAACGGATGAAGAAGTGAAATCGAGGGCAAAGAAGGCGTCCGTGGCTTGTAAGCGCATATTCGGCGTAGCCCATCGTTTCAGAAGAGACCATCACCCTGTCACCTTGGAGGAGGCTCTCACGAAGTACCTCACTTGGCTAAGCGACGAGCAGAAGGAAGAATTGAAGTCGATGAAAGAGAGCGGAGATAAGGAGGGCATCTACAAGAAAGTCATGGAGTACTTCGAAGGCATCACTGGAGAAAAGAAGGAAAAGGCTACAGAGGAGCTGCGAGCGGCTTGCAAGCACTATCTCAGAGAAATTCTGGGAAATGAGAAAGCTGACGGGGGCAGAATTTCCGTTCGCAATGAACGGAGAGGGCAGCACCCTGAGAGGAAAAGTCGCCTCACAAAAAAGTCGAAGGAAGGCTATTGAGGGAACTGACCCGACCGAAAGCAGCGAAAGGCGGAAGAGGAAAAGAAAGGCGTGCAGCAAGCCTGCAAGCCGCATATTGGCGTATCCCGTCGTTTCAGAAGGGATCACCACCCTGTCACTCTGGAAGAAGCTCTCACGAAGTACCTCACCTGGCTGACAGACGAACAAAAGGAAGAACTGAAGTCGATGAAAGAAAGCGGAGATAAGGAGGGCATCTACAAGAAAGTCATGGAGTACTTCGAAGGCATCACTGGAGAAAAGAAGGAAAAGGCTACAGAGGAGCTGCGAGCGGCTTGCAAGCACTATCTCAGAGAAATTCTGGGAAATGAGAAAGCTGACGAATTCCGTTCCATGAAGGAGAGCGGTACACCTGAGGAGGAAATCGCCAAAAAAGTCGAGGAAGCTATTGAGGGACTGACCGACGAAAGCGCGAAGTCGAGAGGAAAGAAGGCGTCAGCAGCCTGCAAGCGCATATTTGGCGTATCCCGCGTCGTTTTTTTTTTTTTTTTTTTTTTTTTTTTTTTTCAGAAGGGATCACCACCCTGTCACTCTGGAAGAAGCTCTCACGAAGTACCTCACCTGGCTGACAGACGAACAAAAGGAAGAACTGAAGTCGATGAAAGAAAGCGGAGATAAGGAGGGCATCTACAAGAAAGTCATGGAGTACTTCGAAGGCATCACTGGAGAAAAGAAGGAAAAGGCTACAGAGGAGCTGCGAGCGGCTTGCAAGCACTATCTCAGAGAAATTCTGGGAAATGAGAAAGCTGACGAATTCCGTTCCATGAAGGAGAGCGGTACACCTGAGGAGGAAATCGCCAAAAAAGTCGAGGAAGCCATTGAGGGACTGACCGACGAAAGCGCGAAGTCGAGAGGAAAGAAGGCGTCAGCAGCCTGCAAGCGCATATTTGGCGTAGCCCGTCGTTTCAGAAGGGACCATCACCCTGTCACCTTGGAGGAGGCTCTCACCAAGTACCTCACTTGGCTAAGCGACGAGCAGAAGGAAGAATTGAAGTCGATGAAAGAGAGCGGAGATAAGGAGGGCATCTACAAGAAAGTCATGGAGTACTTCGAAGGCATCACTGGAGAAAAGAAGGAAAAGGCTACAGAGGAGCTGCGAGCGGCTTGCAAGCACTATCTCAGAGAAATTCTGGGAAATGAGAAAGCTGACGAATTCCGTTCCATGAAGGAGAGCGGTACACCTGAGGAGGAAATCGCCAAAAAAGTCGAGAATGGGCGCATTGAGGGACTGACCGACGAAAGCGCAAAGTCGAGAGGAAAGAAGGCGTCAGCAGCTTGCAAACGCATATTTGGCGTAGCCCGTCGTTTCAGAAGAGATCACCGCGAGCACACACTTGGACATGCATTGGATAATTATCTCACATGGTTAACTGAGGACCAAAAAGAGCAGGTCAAGGAGCTCTATGAAGAAGGAGGTAGAGGTGCAGTGTATGATAGAATCATGGAGTACTTTGACGACGCTACCGGAGAGACAAAGAAGAAGGCAGCGATGGAGCTGAAAGGGGCATGTAGGCATTACGTGAAGGATCTCATCGGAGAGAAGAATGGAGAGGTTATCAGAGATATGAAAGAGAACGGAGCCTCAAATGATGAAATTGCCACGAAAGTCGAGGAAATGATTGAAGCCATCGCTGACGATAAGAAGAAGGCTCAAGCGCTTCGGGCTTCTGCCAACTGTCGGAAAATCTATGGCGTGGCTCGGCGCTTCAGAAGAGGCCACAAAGAGGACTCTATCGACGACATTATCGATAAATACCTGAAATCTTGGCTGGATGATGATCAGAAGGAGGAGGTGAAGAAGCTCCATGAAGCCGGGGACCACGAAGGCATGTACAGCAAAGTGATGGGACTTTATGACAGTACTACTGGGGATTTAAAGGAGAAAGCTACTGCTGGAATGCAGGCGGCTTGTAGGTACTACATGAGAGTTCTAATTGGGGATGAGAAAGCTGATGAATTGAAAGAGATGAAGGAGAGTGGAGCAAGTCACAGCACTATCGCTGCCAATTTGGAGGAATTCATCGCTTCCATGACCGACGAGGGGACGAATCGAAGAAAACCAAAGCGAAACGACTCGCAGATACTTGTAAGAGGATTTTCGGTGTAACCCGGCGCTTCAGAAGGGACCAACAGCACGAGCAGAGTCTGGAAGAAGCCATGGAGAAGTACCTAAGCTGGATGAATGAGGATCAGAAGAAGGAGATAGACAGGCTGTATGATTCCGGGGATAAGCAAACGATGTATAAGAAGGTGATGGAGTTCTACGACAGCGCTTCTGGAGACGTGAAGGAAAAGGCAACGGTCGAACTGAAAGCCGCTTGTAGACATTACGTCAAAGGCTACAGTAGGTGAGGAGAAAGCTGATGAGCTGAAGAAGTTGAAGGAGAGCGGAGCCAGCCACGACGCCATCGCCGCCAAAGTTGAAGAATTCATCGCTGCCATCACTGATGAGAAGAAAAAAGCCCAAGCAGAGCGAGTTTCAGTGGCCTGCAAGAAGGTCTACGGTGTAGCTAGACGCTTCAAGAGGGATCACGAACACAGCTGGGAGGAGGCGAAGGAGAAATACCTCACCTGGCTCGATGAGGATCAAATGGAGGAAGTAAAGAAGCTTCACGATTCAGGAGACAAGGAAGCAATGTATAAGAGGGTAATGGAAATCTACGACAGCGCTTCAGAGACCGTGAGAGGAGAAAGGCCACGTTAGCGAATGGGCAGCCCTGCAAGCACTACGTGAAGGATACTATTGGCGAGGAAAATGCTGAGAAGCTGAAGGAAATGAAAGAAGGCGGTGCCACCCCCGAAGCGATCGCTGCAAAAGTTGAAGAATTCATTGCAGCCATCACTGATGCAGGAAAAGAAAGCGAAGGCAGAGCGAGCTGCAATGGCTTGCAAGAAATCTATGGAGTAGCTCGACGATTCAGAAGGGAGCACCACGAGCACAATCTCGAGGAAGCCATGGAAAAATACTTGTCATGGCTCCGTGACGACCAGAAAGCTGAAGTGAAGAAGATCTATGCAACCGGTGATCGTGTGGCTGTCGAGAAGAAAGTCCTGGAGATGTTTGAGGATGCCACCGGCGATGTCAAAGGGCAGAAAGCTGCAGCCCAGATGAGAGCCGCTTGCAAGCACTACATCAAAGAGTACATCGGTGATGAGAACGTTGCCAAGATCAAGCAGATGAGGGACAGCGGAGCTACCAACGAAGAGCTCTCCGCCAAAATTGATGAATTACGGGGCGATAACTGAGAGCGAGAAAAAGGAGAAAGCTCTACGGGTAGCGGCACAATGCAAGAAAGTTTACGCGCTGAAAAGCAGTCGAATGAGAAGAGCTCTGGCAGTATTGAGGGCACACCGTCATCTCGCTGAAAAACGTCGACGACATCAGGATGATGTTCATTTTTTAGACATTTGAGTTGAGGTTTTCCAGGCGTTTTATGTATGTAATGTTGAACATGAAATTTTTGCAATAAATCCCTGACTAGGATTTCGAATAAACTGTTTTTTTTTTTCTCAATGAGCGTACACTAGATTGAAAGTTATAAAAATCGTGTATTATGATAGGAAGTCACTTGTACAGAAGGAACTCTTGAGAAGAGCAAAATACTATTTGGTAGCAAGTTTGGATAGATATTGATTTCAGCGGGACCCCTGCGATAGGCGATTTCATCGATCGCGAGAGCCAGTGCGGAAAGATCTCAGCGGGGTTCAGTGCCCAAGCAAAATCTTATTCCATCCCTATCGAATACACCGGAGAAGGGGCTTTATTGAGGGTCGAAGAGCACGCAAAGGAGCATCTCAGCCATTCGGAGACTCCCCCACCCTCTCAACATCTTTCCACTCAACCGACGTCTCAGCTCCTGATTTCATAGCCCTTACGAAAGGGCTCGGAGCCCGCTCGGGATGGATTTCAGCGGGGTTCAGAACCCCTGCGATAGGCGATCTCATCGATCGCGAGAGCCAGTGTGTTTTAAAGATCTTCAGCGGGGTTCAGTGCCCAAGCAAAATCTTATTCCATCCCTATCGAATACACGGAGAAGGGGCTTTATTGAGGGTCGAAGGAGCACGCAAAGGAGCATCTCAGCGGCCTTTGGAGACTCACTCAACGTCGTTTCCATCCTTGGTATCCCCTGAAACTTACAGCCCTTACAAAGGGGATTCATAGCTCGGAGCCCGCTCGGGATGGATTTCAGCGGGTTCATAATCCATGCAAAATCTTATTCCATCCCTATCAAAGACACCGGAGAAGGGGCTCCATTGAGGGTCGAAGAGCACGGTTGTAACTACTAGAATCTTCAGAAACCTCATCTCCACTGAACAGCCTGCGAACTTTTACCAAGCTGTGAAACGCGGGCATGACGGGCTACACACCTTCAGCTTCCTAAGCGGTCATTAATTCAGTCCAGTGGACCTACCTGCTGTGTTATCCAAATGGTGTTCAGCCACTGTAAATAACAAGACAAAAGACAATAAGAAGACAGCCGTCTAAAAAAAAATAAGAATAGATAATCCCCTTTTTGGAATGGCGGTGTGTGTGTTTGTGTGCTATTCTGAGACCTGTAAATAGATATAAACAAATAATAAAAAAATAAACAAGGCCGCTGTCACATATGTAGCTGCATACGAGTCACCATCAGTAGGAAACCGGAAAAACAGGGTGAGAATCCGAGTTTGTTTTCTTTCTTTCAGGCGCCGTAGTTGATAAACGACCTCAATGTCATCGATTTGATTGGCGGCCAACGAGATGTAATGAACGTGCGAGCAGTTGGCATTTATTTTCCCCGTCTCAGGAGTCTGCTTTTATCAGAGTTCTTCACTTCGTGGTCACTCTGTCAGCAAATATCACTTCTTTGAATCCCTGTGATCTAGAATGACCGCTCTCCAGGCTCTACTGTTTGCATTATTCGTTTGGGAATCTTTTACTCACGCGATAGCCCAGGTGAGTCACTGCAGATGCATTCGAAAGCTCTCTTTAAGCCGTGTAGTTGATGAACTTTTAGCGTATTCAAGGAAAAAAATCAGTTTTCTTCTTGATATAAGCTCACGGGCACGAATGAATCTGGGGTCATACTTGGGCGCTGTTGGCCGACGAAGAGGGGGAAGGTGCATCTTGCAATTTCTCCTAGGGGGAAAGTGCATCTTGGCGCAATTTTTCTCCTATTTACATAGTTCGCTGGTTTTACAGAAGTCTCATGCTTGTGACACTTGTGAACTCTGCGTGAAGCTGGACAAACGAGTTGAGTCCAACACTATCGGTGCTTGCTACAAGATTTGACAGTTACTCTTTACAAGTATTGACAGGGTGCGTTGACAGGTGTTGACAAAACTTTGGCCGGCCATTACGTGGCTATACAAGATTTCCCAGGTCTTCACTTGATGGCTCCACACGTAGATGGGAAGTAGGAAAATTGCGAAATACCCCCTCCCCCGTCGCTGAACTGCGCCCGTATTTGGGCTAATTGTCCTTGAAATTCGGAGCAGAAGGGCAAGAGTATGATGATGGAAATAGCGTATTGGCCTAAGTGCAACTACTTGCTGGTTCATTTACCCACACATATCGTCAACATTCTCTCCAGAACCGGTATTTGTAACAACTCATTCATCACTGCATTTCAATAACATCGCTCCTTTCTCGTACGTAAAGGCTTGTCTGCTAGAGGCTTGACCACCTATTTAGAAATTAAAGGAACTGTACTAAGGGGGTCGCACTAGTGGGATGTTTAGATCCTTGCTAGCTTTACATCACCTCCCTGCCGTGGTTTTTTACGGGAACCCCGCAGTCTAAGGCAATACGTGTCTGAAAGAATTATTGGAACACCGTGGGATCTGAGGGGATAGAATCGGAGGTGGGAAGGAGGCAGACGAGAGCGGCATTGCAGTCATTCACACGGTCTTGGATCATGTCCAGATCGAAATCCTCCCGGAATGACTGAACTCTAAACCTCTTTGGTGTGGGATAATTATCATTGGATTCCTTCACCAACATCGTTTGTTGAGAGGGATCTGCAGTGTTGTTCGCGGAGGATGAAGGGGCGTGTCGAGGTGGCTTCAGCCCATTCTCCACCAATCGCTGAAGCCGGTAAGCGAGAACAGCTCTTGGGAAATAACTGATACGACCGATATGATACCGCCTTGTCGCCTGCCGAAAAGAAAAAGAAAAAAGGCTAACGACACGCAAATCCCGTTCCCTTGAGACGCCCATTATCCGCAGTAAAACCATGAATATAGCAACTACTTGTTATGTTTTTTTGCATATTTTTGTCTTCTTTCCGGCACAGTTCTCCAAGAATTCTTTGTCGAGTATAAATCATGACGTTAATAATGAATAACAATATGCGTAAAAGAGGCCCAGGAAAAAACGACATTCGCTGCGTTTGGGCGGGGTTGCGCCCTACCACGGGTGCACTTCAACCTCATGAAGAAGGGTATTTCCTAGGTCACCAGGCAGCTTTCAGATACTCTTGCAGAGAACTAGCCCCCGTCCAGGGTGCGGACACAATTTCGAATACGACGGGAATCAGGGCACGTCGTACGTGGAGGATTTCCCGGAGAGGGCGCTTGTATGTTGGCGTTTTGCAGGGAGGGGGAGGGGGGTCGTAATTGATCTTTGCAGAAAAATTTCCGGAGTTGAGAAAAATGTTTTCGGCTGCTTCCATTTTTTGTTATTTTTTTGACGTCTCGCAAGCAATAACCTCCCTGCCTCGACGGCAGTTTTTATTGGGATAAAATTGTAAAAAGTACCGGAAACTGCGAAAATTGGTGGTTCATAGAGTGGCGATGGGAGTCGTAGCAGAGTAACAATGGAGGAACTTTCGAGGGGAGGGGGTCATGTTTTGCACAAATTGCCGCCAATAAGCAGCATCGTGTCGCTGACGATAAATGCCAGTTCAGCGGGGTGACCGCAGGATACTTTTGTTGGTTCCAATTCTCCACGGCTGCCCCTTTTTAATCCCTCTGTCGTCGGTCTCGCTTTCCGAATAGTCATGAAATATTGCTGGGAAATGTCTTGCCTAGCCGACTAGTCATTCGGCAGGAATCAGAGTTCGTCTATGCGTCAACAACGCTCGAATTGTGAATTGCGGCGAAGAATCGATGGCGATTTTCGTTCGCCACCCCTGTACTGCCGTGTCCGCCAACTCCTCGTTCAACTCGTTGACACTTTTTTAATCGTCGTCCCCCTTTTACCTTGAAAATACTCTCAAGGCAGATGAGTGAAGCTCCTTCCAACACCTTGAATCGCCTTTTTTATTTCACTGAGATTGATTTAAACCGTCGGAATGGGTAAATGCCCTCGTTGTGCAGGGGCCTGAGTGAGACGCCTCAGTGTCTGCAGCAAAAACATGTGTAGGCCAAAGGGGATAAAATGGAAGAGGGAGGAGGGTGGTGCTGTGCTTGTTACCTCAGCACACATCATTAGTTGGGAATTCCGGTCGAATCAGTACAACCCCCCCCCCTGTTTTTCTAGGGGATTGGTAGGACCCCTCCCCCTATCTCTTCTCATCGAGCTGCAGGTAAATACGACCTCATTCTACCTACTACCTTCCTCGACTTTTCCAACTTCTTACCACTTTTTCCGGAATTTCCCAAAAGTTTTCCTACTTTTTCCCAAAAATTTGTGGGGTGGGGGCATATGTATAGCACATATGAAACAGGAAAACCCACGAAAAATCAACAACCTCCCCTAGACTTTCAAAGGATCAGAAGACGCAGATACGACCCCCCTCCCAAAAACGAACAAATACGACCCCCTTCTTCCCTTCTTCCTGAAGCAAAAAAATCAACTGTCAAAAAATCTTTTCTCACACCAGTTACGACCCCCCTTTCCAGCAAGCACCCCCTGTTGGGGAATCCCCAACAACGAAGTGCCCTGCGTTACCTCTCCTCTCCCAAATTTTTTCCGTTCAACTCTTACGGTACAGTCCATCCACACCATTGCAGTACCTTGGTTGAGGAGGAGGGGGGAGGGTGGATGGGGGAGGGCAACCAGTTAGCTTACGGTAAGCCTCGCGTTCAACTAAACTTTCTCCATTGAATTTCGGAGCGGAGGTTCTGTCATCTGATCAGAATTGAACGTTATTACCCTTTCTCTATCCTGCAGTGTTGCAATGAGGCTTCTAGAGTGAGTTATGAGTAAATTTTACCTTTTGAAAAACCGCTCATTTACAAGAGTACTATTTGAACTTCTAGTTCTCTCCTTGCACGAGCAAACTTTACACCAACCCTGTTGCTCCTTCCTTTTCCTGCCTCTTAAAACTGCCCTTCTTGCTTTGCACATCACCCTTTACGGCTGTTTATGAAGAAACCCATGAGTGTCTCACTTTTATTGCCCTAACCTAAAACGCTTGACGACCATTATATAGTTCGAGAAGGACTAAACTCGAATTTAATACTTCACCTACGATGCACAACACTTCAATTTGCAAGGTCAAAGAACCTGTTTTTGAGGAACATGCACTTATTCAGCAAAGCAGAGTGTACCGAAGTCTTGAACTCCTCTTATGCTCCCTGGGTACCGTCCGTTGCGCTACCGACCTTCGGGCAAAATCTCTGCTTTTTTCAACAACAACATTTAAAATATCCTACCGGCATTCAATGGGTTATGTGATTAGGACACGGTATCCCATGGTGGGAGGGTCGTAATTGCGGACTCAGAGTCGCTCGTGGCAGCAATATCGAGAATTTCTAGTAGTTTGACAGGCTTCAACTTTATTAGTTGAGGGTGATCAAGTTTCACAAGCAAACAGCGAATCATTCTGTCGATGGAAACTACTACTAATTTTTCCAAGGCCACTGCCACGCGATTCACCATGTACGCAATTACGACCAATATTTCTTCTGCATACAGTTTGCAATTACGACCAATATTTCTTCTGCATACAGTTGTCAACCGGGAAGCCTCTCTTCTCTTTCCTTTTTCTTCCTCCTTCCTTCTTTTCCTTCCTTCCTTCTCTGATCCCTCCTCCTTTACCTTCTCCCTTGAACTACTGGACTGGTAGATGCCTCGAGAAAATACCCCTGGACCCTCGCAGCGAGAGCACGTCTGGTTGACAGGTGCCCCGTAAAAGGGCTCAAAAATAGCCACAAGTCCCTTGTAGCTCCCTTCTATATTTTGACATGTAGCACCTTCGCCAAACGTATCGATCAGCGTCAACTCTTACGGTACATATGGCCCTAACGAGAACCCTCCCCTT
>MU934758.1:0-11769 GCA_036418165.1 Cooperia oncophora
CGCGAGGGTGCAAGCCGAATGTCGCTAGTGTTGGTATAGTATTCCGGAAATTCCGGTACGTGAAGGGGAGTGAGCGAGGAGAAAAGGCGTTACGCCACGCCGCCGTCGCCCCCACTATCAGCTCGCCATGAATCCGTCACGATTAGCGCTGATCATCGCTGTTCTTGTGAGTTCTCTATGGATTCAACTCCCTTATTACCGTATTTTTAGAACATTTTTATTCCTCCAATTGTCATTTTGATTCCCTTTCTGGGATTTCATTCATTGTTGTATCATCTTGCCGGTCTTCTGCCCATCCTGGGCCAAGAACTTTTTTCTAATTTTCAAATGTGGAATATAAATAAAGTATTGAGTTGAAAATTTGAGCTCCTGCTTGGAGATTTCAACCAAAAGATAATTTCTGTTCACTTCATAAGTCGCCGTAGTTTCGGCTAGTATTCATAGTGCCACAGCTCAAACCCATTAGTCATGATAATTTTTAAAAGGTAACCCTGACAACCTGGGAACCTTCAAAAAAGGTGGCTGTGACTTTCGCGGAAGTGCGATGAAATCTTGCTGGCGCGTGTGCTTAAGCCGATTGGTTCGGTAAACATTAGCTGCAATCTCATGTGGGTTTAGAAAATACGCCGCGATCAATTCCCGAAGGTTTCTTTTGAGTAAGGAAAATTCACACAGAGGGAAGTTACACCTTCTTAGGGCTTTTGAAGGAAATTCTTCTGAAACTGTACAATCCATGAGCTGAGATTGTTTTGCGCTGCGCAGTTCATCGAAGAGATGCTTTTTTATTACGTGGTTTCCACTGGCCCTTCGTAAGTTAGAAAAGGGTGCTCACGTGTTGCAGCGATCGACTAATAGCGACTTTTCCTATAATACTGTAGTAATATTGGCGATTTATTTGAATTGAAAATGTCCCTTATTTGAAGTCGAAAATTAGCTACATACCGGAATCCGCCAATCGACGGAGAAAAAATCGAGCGAAATTGTCGCAAACTGATGAGTAGGATGGAAAATGCTGTTTTGGTTACCACTTTAACTTGGAAATGTTTCCAACAAATAATTTGGTTCCATGGGTCAACCCTTTGAGGAAAAGTTTCCCATCCGGCTTCCATGTGTAGATCAGGACTTCCCAGGGGCGGCATCGAACTCCTGCCGGTGCTCTAACTAATTGGCTCGACCACGGCACATTCTTCAAAGTGTTGAGGAAAACTTTTGCAAGATGCGATCCGCCTAAGGAGTTACCCCTCCGACGTTCCCAAACTTCCCCCTTCCCATGTTGCTACATCCTCCCCAACTCTTTACCGTTTTTTTTTCCGGAGAAGTTCTCCAAGTTCCACACTTCACTTCTCCCAAAAACTGTGTACCGTCGAAAGGGGATAAATTGCACATATCAAAAAGAAAAAATGAGGAAAATCTACCACCGAAAAACGTTTTTCTCAGAAACAATAATATCCTCTCCTTCTAGCGACCAAATACGAGTCCCTCGCTAGGAATCCCAACCGTACGACGTGCCCTGGGCTCGACAGAGCGATTCAGCGCCGATTCAGGATGTGTGGTGGCAGCTGGCATCGAGATAAAGCCGTTGAAATGAATAGGGCCTAGGCTACCATGACGAGGTTGATTTGAACCAGAACTGCTGTGTTCAGTCAGCTAGGCAAAAATAATAGGATGTCGCGTTTTGGATGCCCTAAACTATATCCACTCCGGTTTCTGCTTCATATCCGGATTATGCAGTGTAATGCTGATATGGCCTAAGTCTGGGTCAATGTTTTGTACGCTGGAGAGCATTGTTGGGTGTAGTTGAGCCAAATAAAGTTAGAAAGTGGTCACTGTAGGCTCAGCGGTTTCTCCGAACTTGGGAAAGTTTTCACGTCACCCTAATTTGCTTGTCAGTCGTGTTTCGCCGTCTTTGTTCTTTCAAAATCTCTTCAAAATTCGGAAAAATGGGATAGGGCAATAAAAGCGCTTCTAAGATGCTGTATAAAGAAATTTTTACAATTTTCCTTTCGAACTGAAGTTCTTGAATTCATAGGAAAAAACTCGCTGGAGTATAGCTCGAGGCTAGTTCAAAGCAGCTATGATCCTTGACGCTGGCTCCTTAGTGAATAGCCCTTCACTGCTCATGACGATGTTCATTTGCGAGTGATCCTGAGGAATTTCGTACAATTTTCACGAGCTCTGATTTTCCCACTGAGAGAAGTTTCCACTGTTTCAAAAAGAAAGACACAAGTTGGTCACTGGAAATATGCATCGTGACAAAAACAACAATGCAACGCTTGAATTATGGGTGTGTCCGATTTCACTCATAGGAACTCCCCAATGCATTCGCGCTTACCTACAAATAGTAAATTTGAAGTGTCTAAGGGATCGCAACCGATTTTTATACCCCTTGGTAAAGGGAATCCTGGAAGGTGAGAGGGTGCGATAACTTGAATAAGCGCACATGATGAATTTAACTACAAAGAAGGATACCAGGCCCACAGTACTGCAGCACGTTTTACAAAGTATAGCGCGCTTGAAGCGGCTTAGCAATATCTTACTCTACGAATGCCCCTCCTCCAAGTATGTAACCTACAAATGAGCGCACTAGCCAGGATTTAAAGTGCAATCGAGTAGCGATTTCAATTCGCAATCCGTTGCTGACTGGGATTTTTTCAGTAATCCAGTTTTTCAGTTCTTCTCCAGAAAATAAGTTGCCAGTGGTAACGAAAACATCTCTCATAGGCATATTGCGAAGTATTACCGCAAATAGTGCTCGTCTATTAGAGTCTGAGACCCTTTTACATTTTTTTTGCTGTTTTTCAATTAGTTCCGGATTATTCGGCCTGCATTCGAATAGCATCATTAGTGAATCCTTGATTTTGTCAAGGGACTCGCTTATTTTGTCTTGAGGTTCCCATTCGCTTTGATTGCTTCCACGGCTACGTTACTTGCCGCTTTGACTGTTGACCAGCGGCAATCTATCCTGGGCATGCACTCGTCCACTTCCCCCTTGAATAGGAGGCCTATTTCGTGCGTTTTTGACCGTTTCCCGTGCGTTCCACCTGTGCACTATTTAGCTCCCACCGTTTTCGAGCGGGAACCAGGTTACCGTGAACTTCATATCTGAGGAATGAGTAAATAATATATAAACATGATCGATTAGTACCGTCTACCGATGTTTGTGATGGTATCCATTTTAGTATAAACCGCCTTTCGCTATCATATGTGAAAATGAAGCGAAGGCGAAGTTGATTGTTGTTGTTGATCGTCATAACAGTTTGCTCAAGGATTGTCGCCGAAACCGACAAAAGGCTCTTTCATCCCGGTTGAAAAGCGGTTTTAGACGATCAGGACTGTTATTCTTCCCGTAGTGATCGGGAATGCGCACATAGAAAAACTTATGCATTTCTAGGAGCAGACAATATAGACATCGCCGTTCTCCGCATCCAGTCTTAGGCAGTATTCGGGTTCGTTTCATTTACCTCAGGAAAGTATATTACGAGTGATTCTAATAGGCCTACCACTCTGCGGTATCAAAGTGCCGAAAGATTAGGCCTGGGCAGCAGAGGGGAGTCGTAACTGTGGGCTGTGTGGCGCGCCAAAGCGGGCGTGCCAGGGCTGCAGCATTGCGCGAAACTTCTCTGCCTTCTGCCAGTTACTCTTCCTGGGACAAGGACACAAGGCACTATGGGCAGCACCGAAAGATTTGTTCTTCGAACCCCACCAACTTTCTTCAGACCGCCACCACCCATGAGGAAGGTCATGAAGTAATTCTCTCCAGTTCAACCACTATGGCCCCCTAACCCAGCAGTTGACGCAATGACTCTCGCCCAGAAGCGCAACACCGTGTGTGAAACACATAGGCGGGGGGGGGGTCGATCGTACTTTCCCGCTGACGTTTCCGGGAGTCTGTTTCGGTCGTTGTTGGGGAGGGGGGGGGGTTCGTGTGTGGCTTTGAGACAAATTTGCGGCGTTGGGAAAAAATTTTCACGGTTTCGTTTGTGCTAATAATTAGCTAGATGATGGGGAAAGGGGGTCGTACCGAGACCTTTCCTTAAGGTTGTACTGACATCACATTTCACACATAACGAATCTGCCCCTGACTCCGCGCCTGACATTAAATGCAATACGATCTGCTGCACAATGCTATATATGACTTAAATAAATATGTATGACAAATGCATTTTCTTCTACACGATGTGGATTACCCTAAAGTCGCCTTAATACAGTGGCAAAAAAAAACTTGGAACAAGCCGAAGTGGCGCGCTTTTCGATAGTTTTTTCCGAGTCAATATGTTGTGGGCAGCTGGAATAGCAACTAGATAAGGGTCCCTTTCCCGGGAAGGTCGCCACGCGGACGCATGCCAGAGGCCCAACCTCAGTCGTGCTAATGGTGTATTAATCCTACACGTCTTGGAGATTTATAGTGCCACTTGCCTTTAATACTACTTATCCCTTAGACGGAGGAGGCGTGGCATTTGAACTCGTGGTGGATGGTGGACGGATATTTCAGTTTGAGACAACTGTCATCTTGTTCCGTGTTGGACAAAGACATCATAACTAATCCGAAAGTGAAATTATTCCACGAAAATTCTTGGCCGCTGCCAGGTTCTGTTCAAGTACGCAGCCACGCCTACCGCATCACAGAGATTTTCTGTGTAACAATGAACTGAAATGGTTGAGGAATGTGTTAGGAATCCATGTGCATGCCAGCAGTGTGTTGCTGTACGAATCGTATACTAAACGGCTAGCTAAGCAGAACGTCAGCTCATTCACGAGAATACGAAGAAAACATATTCAAATCTCCAAAAATGCCCAGCTAGGTAGAGAAGACGTGTTGCGGTGGTTTGGAAGGTAAAAGTGAGCGTCTACTCGAGAGGTTTACTCGTGTGACGTCCTATTGAAGTGTTCCAGAATTCTTTCAAAAACGTGTTCACTGCTTCACAGATAATTGCCCTTTACTTTCGGTATTCTTGAAGTGGGGAGGGCGTGGCCACGTATACTCGAAATCCCTGAGATCGCGCTTGTTTCAACCTATCGTGGAGGTGTCTGTGCTTCTGGTGAGATATTTTCATCTTGACACAATTGTTGTCGTCTTTGTGCCCAACACAGAACAAGATGACAGTTGTCTCGGTACTGGAATATACCAACAAGTAAACCAGTTTTGTGGCCATTATTAAAATGCCGACCGCCTCCAGGATAAGAAAAGGGGGAAAAGAGTGTACGTCATATGAACGTTTGGCGTATATAATTTTTGACAGATAACTTCGCAGCCATCCTGTCATGTACTACACAAAAACATGGTTACAGTTGTATCAAACTGTAATATTCCACCAAGGATTAGCAGTCACTTCCACCTTCAAATGAAAAAGGTAGCCATGCCATCGCCTGGAGTGTATGTGGTGAGACGGCATCATATGATAAAGTTGAAGTGCTAGTGTTGAAATTATTTTCACTGACTTGATGTGAGTTTCAGTCTTTGAATGCCACCTGCTCTTTGGAATGCACACGATGTGACCTCTACACCACCGGGAATCAACCGTGAGTCCTTATCAAACCTACATTACCGCCTTTCTCTAAAAGTCCCGTTTTTGGGTCGCATTTATAATTCTAACTTTGCTTCATTTGTGTACAATGAGAAAAGCATCCAGAGTGATATCAATTGGCTCGTGTCGCAGCGCCACGCCATTTGCACTTTACTTTTTTGGAACACAGGTGCCTAGAGTCCTGAAGTTTCGTTCATAATGGGGTGGTCCAACTGAGCTTAAGAACTAATTTCATCTGATATCTTTTTTTTAGGCAGTGAGGTAGAGTCGTGAAGTTTTGCATAATTGACAATTGCCTCCAGCCTCGAAACCATTGGCCACCTTGCGTACCGTTCCGGAAGATTATTGAGCAGGAGGAGTTTGACGCAAGGCAAGAGAGCATCTGCAGTAGCGGCAGTAAGCGAGGGATCTCCGAGAGATGCAAAGCTACCATCACAAAGGGAGGGGTGAACTCGAACAAGTTAAGTGGTTGACACGACTCGCGAACTGTTTATTCAGCCTAAGGCTCGCCCCTAATTTCAGGTTTCCTTGCACATCACACAGCAGTATTGGCTTCTAGAGAATCTTTAAAGACAACTCCCTTATCTCAGCTGACCTGGTGACATTCTCTGGTATTCGTTTGATTTAGTGCAAATGCACAATGCTGTCTCCTTAAAATCTATGGCTACCGACAGCATTCCCTCTCCCCTACGTCTGAATACCTAGGTATTCTTGATCCTGACCTATTCGAAAGGGAGCAGCTTGTTCGACCAGTTGATGGGTTCATGTAAAAGATGATCCATTCCTCATCAAGCTCGAGTTCAATATGGCAGTTTTTGCTTCTTTCTAGTGGATACTGCTCCGATACGCTAGTACACAGTGATCTTGTTGGTCGAATGGGGTTTACGAAGCATGCATCGGCCATGTTTTGTTGATTGGCCAATATTGTTTCTCGAAGGTGACAATCGAGACATCGAATAGCTGGGAACGTTCTGGCTGTCACTCTGTTCCAATTTGTTATGATATTCTTCAAGCTTCATTTCCGTTTGTTCTCTTTTCACGGCTTGACCACGAGATACCTCCTTGTTCATATTTTGTTGTCCAGGTGTCTCTTCATGGGAATCGCGCGAACCAACCTGGAATCGGCCCTCTTATGAATATGTTCTGGTCGTGCTATTCTCCTGAAGCTCCTTTTCGCGGCATTTTCAAGGATGTGTATAGTTATGAGGATTCCCAAAGATTAAATCCCTTTTTCGTACAGTTTATGTCGACAGCGCTATTGGTGAGCTGGTTTTCCTAAGATGGCTATATGGACCACAGGAAGAGCAGCGAAACTAACATGAAATGAACAGCCTGTCACCACAAAAGCGCAAATCCCGACTATCCTGCTTCCCTTTCGTTGGCCGATACTATGGGCCACTGGAACAGATGCGCATTATTCTGAGCAGTAGTTGCACGATGTTATTCCGGTAGTTACCATCCCTAATAGCAACATCAAACAACTTCTGGTTCGGAATAGACTCTACGACAAACAGTGGACATCAACAGATTGATTCATTTGTCCAAATAGCGAGCCGGTGCCTGTGCGCGTGGAATTGGGTGAGATCTAGCACATAAATTGCCACACCACCTGTGGTTCCATATATTAAAGTGGCAGAAAAATCGCCGGGTATACAAGCCTACAGGAGGAGTGGAACACATTGGCCAATATTTTGAAATTAATGCGCAACATTGGCGCAGGATACGGACATTCCGGCAGGAAAAATGTGAGAGGCGTTCTGGATTGCTGTGAGAGTCACTTCCAAGTAAAAGAGCTACTTTGAGATATAGTATATCGGTCGTCAACCAAAGGCTGAGGAAGAAACCTTGATGTGCTACAGTTCTGGCCCAGCAAACTCAAATTGTATCACAACATTGCGAGTTTTTTCCACCTTCCCAGTGCCTTTCAGACCATCCGCAACAGTGGATTTCCCAACGCCTAGCTTTTCTGCAATCTCTCGAACTGTTTGGGATGGGTCAGCCTCCACAAACGCCTTCAAATCCTCGTCAGGTATTGCTTTAGGTCGACCGCTACGAGGTTCATCTTCAAGGCTGAAATCTCCAGAACGAAATTTGTTCGTTGAACCATCGTCGCACGGTGCTTTCTCCAAGACTATTGGGCCCCACACCTGGTTAATTTGTCGAGCTGTCTCGACTGCGGATTGACCCAATTTGTAGTTTAAGAAAAATATCGTCCGAAGTTGCTCTTTTGACATGCTTCAAAAAGTCTTGGGAAAGGGGTTCATCAAGCAATGGTGAAACGGCAATTATACCATCAGATAGCGCAAAAAATTCTCTTCAGGATGTACTACTGAGACGCAGGGGAGAATGAGTTTTTAATCAGCAATCAATGTACAAAAAAATAGTAACACAAAAGCTGAACAACCTGATAGAAGGGCACTCCAAAAAAGGAGAGTAAAAGCTTAAAAATGCATCAAGCAATTAATTCAAGATTTCCTTGAAAACTTTCTATAATGTTGAATATAAACGCGTTCTGATATGAGTGAAAGCGAAATAGTGTCGCTCCACCTTCACTACTCTTACAACGGATTTTTTCAATAAGGACATAATTGTGACGGCCTGTTTCTTTCGCCAATTTCTCTCACGGCAAATGGTTTCGCTCGTTAGATACTCGCATCTCTCAGTAAGCGAAAGAGGGAACGTTTCTCTATATAGCTCTCCGCTTTTTTAAAACAGTCTTTTGTTGGCACAAATTCCTGCGAGCAAGGGCTGTGCTACGGCTCTAATCTCCTTACCCGCGATCTGACTACTCAAGTTGCTAAACGTTTTTACCGGAGGTGAACTCCATATTCTAGAAGCTTTCGCCCAACGTTAACCAGAGTTATGGGGCGTTTTTCCTATTCGATTTTTTCTGTTCTGATTATCTGGTCTTGAGGGCATGCTGTCTCACGATTACTCCTCCCAAACAAGTTGTCGTATGGTATGGGATGCAGACAGGTAATTCTTTTCTGCAGTTGCTGCTATCTGATGATGCTTAGACAGGAAGTGATTCTCATATAATCGTTGGACGATCACCGCATGAACACGAAATAGGTGCAGATGGTTCTCTTTTCAGGTAATGGTATTCAACGGAATGCAGGAGGGGTTATTTCAAATGCGGGTTCAAGCGGACAGGCAAGCGTATAATTGCTTAGATGTACTATTGTTTTGATACTGTTAACTAACACCACATAATATTTACCCTGATGCGATCACAATTGTCATGAAACCATAATAGTGGTCAAGAGAGTCAGCATGTGACTGAAAGGGTAGTATCATATTTAAGGTGGAGTTTGATGTGAGGTGTACAGCTGGCATATCGAGTTTGCGGCGATCGAGCGCAAACTGGCAAAAGTAACTTTTCTAATCGTAATTGAAGAACTTCGGTAACCATAACCAGTTGATTCGGAAGGTCAATGGTGCGAAATGAACGGCCACGTGACCTGTTTACAGCGTCTCTTTCCGCCGCTCTAGCCACAATTCGGTGTGGCCAGTGCTAGCCTACGCCGATAGTGAGCTGTCCGTTAAATGCGCAGAAATTCCTAATTAATACATTGTCGAAAACGCTCACCTGGTTTGGCCCACTACATCGCCTGTCAGTCACCACTGCCCGACTCATTTTGATACAGCGAGGACAAATCATGAGGTACGGTCCTCCGATGTGTTTTCAGCCTCTACCCCACACATCTTTACTTTCTGGAGGATTCCATTGGGGGATCCTAATCAAGATTCTGGGCTAGAGAAGACGTCGGTTTGTGTGGCAAGACTTTATCAGTACCTTCGTGCATGAGAGACGAAGAGGGGGGGGCTGTTAGCTTGCATGATGTCAACAAGGTTTCATTTTGCAGGCGCAGAAGCAATCGCTGTATTCTCTGAGCAAATTGCTGCACCTCACTCCTAAACATTACAATTCACACTCAGATCATTCGTACGGTCGAGCTCCATTGTGATGTTGAAGTTTATTTCAAAATCAGAACAAGTTTCCAAAATCAGGTTCCTTTTCCAGGCATCCGGACCAGGAAATCTCCCGCAGTCACAGCAGATAACGGCATATGGGTATCAACAAGGAATGCAGAGCTCAAACTCTCCGACGTACTTGTCTCCTCAACAACAACAACAACAACAACAACAACAACAAGGAAGAGGAGGCCTTGTGTCGTCACCAGTTTACAACCCAAATACTGTGCAAGGCCAAGGTGTTGGTGCTCAAAGCGCCCCTGGAGGAATTCAATATCAACCAGTGAATCAGGCAAATGGAGCTTATAACGGTGCGAACACGGGATACCAGACAGTAGCTATGACTGGCTATTCCCAAACAGGAGGTGGCTCCAACACGAAGCTCCTACGATTTTCCAATCTCAGGCTTGCGAATCCTTCATCCTGTTCGCAGTGTCACAAAGGCGCTCAAGAAGGGATCAGCAAACTGGGAACTCCGAGGCCATACAATGTGCATC
This sequence comes from Cooperia oncophora, assembly GCA_036418165.1. Taxonomy (NCBI): domain Eukaryota; kingdom Metazoa; phylum Nematoda; class Chromadorea; order Rhabditida; family Trichostrongylidae; genus Cooperia; species Cooperia oncophora. The sequence continues at coordinate 9,998 of MU934758.1, forward strand.
CGGTGGTATAATTACTGATCCAGGGTCAGGGCAACCCACAGCGGGAGGCGCAATAATCAAGCCCGTACTAGCCGCCGAACAACCCCAGGAGACGGCCAGAGATTAACTATGGACAATGCTAACGCGCCCTACCAGATCACAGGAGAACTATGACGGAGCACAAATGGTGACAGGGTCGTCGCCAGGTAGTCGAACGCCAACGACAGCTCCTCCACCTTTTACACAGGCACCGTATTCGCAATCCAATGTGCCCAACCAGGGAGTTTTCCCCACGGCACTTATCAATGTCTATCCGCAGAAAATGTCCACCACTAACGGAGGAGCTCAAGGGTACCAGTCCAGCGCTTCTGCGACGCCCTATACGACAACACCTTTTCCGTATGGATCCACTCAGCATCCAAATCAGGGACTCTATTCAGAAAATGTCATAAGTCCCAGTCAAGGCATATATGGCACTTCTACGAACTACGGCCCAAGCACGCAGTCAGGCAGCAGTATGAGTACTGGACAGTACACTCCATCTCCGTATCAGACAACTGGACCACAACCGTCGTCCAGTGGATTCACGCCTTCTGGCCAAACTGCGCAATACACTAATCAGTATGATCAGGGTCGAATGCAGACTACTCAGTACGGCGCCACATCACCTCAACCACCTTCATCCGATTATCGAACGAACAACCCTCAAAATCAAGCTGTTGCGGTGACTCCCCCAAGTCAACAACCTTTCTATGATGGATCGCAGGGTCAAACTCAAACCTCTCCGGCTGGCTTTGCCACATCATCTGCACCCTCCACGTATAACTACCAGACAGTTGGCCCTCAAAGCCAACCTCTGGACTCTTCAGTGGGCTTCAGCCCATCAACTCAACAACCTCCCTACGGTTATCAAACAAATAGCCCTTATAGCGAAACACAGCCATATACCCAATCAACACCCCCGCCATACCTAAGCGGTGGAACTCAGGGTCAAACACAAGTTTCTTCTACCGGGTTCGTATCTTCTACACAACCAACCTACGCAACGACGGAACGAGTCGCAAACGGGGTAAGCACTTGGCATTTATCTTTTGCTGGTCATGAAACTTTCAATTGTTCCATTCCAAACAGCTCTACGGGCAGAACGCATATGGAGACTTCGTTCAGCCGACAGTACAACCACAACAACAGCCGTACTCCGCTGGACAATCGAGTCCTTTGGTGAGTGGTTTGTAGTTTATGTTGTGTAAAACCGTGTGATCACCTCAGTTTGCACCTTTTGAGGGAATGAGTCTACATTGTTCGTAGTAACAATTGATCTGAAGTTGCATCCTAGGCTGCGTTCATATTTTGCGAAGAGTTCCTTACAATCAGCTGAGCCTGGTGAACTGTGTACGGGTCTCCTAGATTTTTTGGTCCCTGCACTTAGAAAATCGCAACCTGCGTAAAAAACGTGAACGATGGACCATTGACTAGAGGACCTTTCGAGCTATTGAGAAGAGTAGCATTGCATGATGGTGTTCAGAGGAAGCGCAAGTTTGGCTGAGTGATTCGAGCGATTTTTCATAGCGTTCCCGCAGCAACAGTAGTCGCGCTGTTACCAGAAAGTTTCTTGCCTGCCCTTAGGACTTTCCTCAATAAACTAAGGCTATAACCTCTTAAATGTGTCAGATGATCCGGTAGGCGATTGTAGAGGTTGCACTGCATTCAAAACTTGCAAAATGGCACGCAAAGCACAGTAAACTTCGATTTTAGGCCCAAGGAGGCCCATGCCGGCCTACCTTGCCCGTGTC
>MU934781.1:0-11077 GCA_036418165.1 Cooperia oncophora
CTGTTTTCGCGTTCAACTATGTCTGTGCGTGAGTATGCGTTCGATAACTGCCATTTATGGGCACATTTTAAATGGGAACACTCCATGAATCAGTGCTATTCAATTATTACAGGTTTTACATACCATTAAGCAAGACCGTAATTGAAAGTTGACCTTTATAGGTCAGACCATGCCCGAATCACGAATATGGAACTTATTTGTAGCTACGGTGCCATTTATCGCTAATATGGAGCCACATGTTTCTTTCAATGAATGCGTTTGGTACACACAAATAAGGGATGTGTAGCGCTACCCAGGCGCCAAATTACGTCGGCGCCGAAAATAAGTGTGAAAATCATGATCGGGCCATCGATTACCCCTGTAAACAATCTTTCGGCCAAAAAATTTTTTTCGACTTTTTTGGGTGTGTGCGTTGGGTTGTGCCCGACAGTCTTTCTATAGAAGTCTACAGTGCCTCGCCATAGGGACCCCCTATTTTATTAATATCCAAAGATAAAAGTAAGCCGATGAAATTCATGCAAAGAGGAAGGAAAGGGAGGCATTCCACCAGGTTTGCTGTCCTGCCCGGCGGCCTGCTACGTCGTCGTTCCATCATCGTCTTTACGAAGATGGGATACTCCGGTCACCACTGCCGACCAAATGGTCCACCAAAACCCAAAAAATCGAAAAAAATTTTTTGGCTGGAAGTTCGTCCATAAGGGTAATCGATGGTCCTGATTACGATTTTGACACTTATTTTCGAGAAACCATTCAACCAAAGGCATGGACTGTCCTGCCCGGCGGATTGGTTACGATCGCGTTACAATCACTGGGTGTTTCACGAATATGTGAGCTCCGTCACGCAGAAGGCCGCCCAAATGACTCACACAACCGAGAATTCAAAAAAAAATTTTTTGGGCTTAAAAGTTCGTCTCGTTAAGGTGTAACAGATGGTCCTGATCTACGATTTGACAGCGGAAGGCGAACCATTCCAAACCAGGTTGCAGCTGTCCTATGCCAGTCGGCATTGGTTACGTTCGTCGTTAGCATCATGGTGGTTTACGAAACACTATGTGAGGCCTCCGGTCCACCAAGAGCCGACCAAAATGATCCACCAACAGCCGAGAATTCATAAAAAAAAAAAATTTTTGGCTTTACACAAGTTCGGTCCGTAAGTGGTAACAGATGGCTGATTACGAAATTTTGACCACGGATAAGGAGGAACCATTCAACCAGGCCTTGGCTGTCCTGCCGCGGCGGAATTGTGACTCGTCGTTACAGCTCAATCGGTGTTGTACGAATATGTGAGCCACGTTCACGTCAAGAAGGCCGACCAAATGATCGTCACGCACAAAACCGAGATTCAAAAGAAAATTTTTTGAGCTTTAATAATAGTTCGTGCCCGTAAGTGTAACAGATGGTCCTGATGTACGATTTTGACACCGGAAAGGAAACCATTCAACCGGCTCGGCCTGCGCCGGCGGGATTGTTACGCTCGTCGTTACATGATGTGTGTTTACTGAATATGTGAGGGCCTGCCGGGTCACAGAAGCCCGAACCCGACAAATATCCACCACAAACCCCGAGCAATGGTCAAAAAAAATTTGTTGGCTTTAAGTTCGTCCGTAAGTGTGAACAGATTCAGGTCTGATTACGATTTGTGACACGAAAGGGAACCCATATTCAACCAAGGTTGGCTGTCGCTGCCGCGGCGGATTGTTACGTCGTCGTTAACATCATGGTGTTTACGAATATGTGAGCCTCCGGTCACCACAGCCGACCAAATGGTCCACCACAACCCGAAAAATCAAAAAAATTTTTTGGCTGGAAGTTCGTCCATAAGTGTAACAGATGGTCCTGATTACGATTTTGACAGGCGAGTCCGACGCAATTTTGGAGCGCAGTATACGCTTGAACGTCTCTCATGTATGGGGGGTTCTAGACGTAATTTTCGCTCCTTTTTTGGCGTTCCTAGGGGCCGCTCAGCGAAAATGAACCCCACTTTTGTGGTCAATGTTCAAGCCCCTACTTAACGCAAAAACCATTTTGAAAAAGCGAGGCACGCCCTGAACGACCTTCCTCGATAGGGATAATAGCGAGGGGAAGTCGGGAGACGGCACCTGGTTACTTCCTACCTCTGCTGCCCCTTCCCAAGCACTTTTGAGCGGCGAGGATGCACGCTACTGTAGCTGCGGACAGGGTTGAACTTTCAGAGCTCATCAACCCTTTTTTCGATGTGTGACGCATCGTACATTCCATTCAGAGGTCCGCCACCTTCATCTAATGCGATTTGTCCCACGCTTTACAATTACCTGCTGGGCCAGCCGATGAGCCAACAAGTGGTTTTATCTTCGTGAAAAAGCCTAGCTCCCTTAATAGACCTCAGAGATGGAGGGCTCGGCTTTCGGGAGACAGGCAGGAGAATCGTAAGTTTCCGCGTCAAGAGATCAAGGAAACGTGTGGCGCCCATTGTCGCGCGCGGCAATGGGCGCCACGTTTCCTTGATTCCCATTACCAGGAACATTGCATTTCATGTACTATAGACAAAGACATGGACGAAGTGGTTTTTGTACTGGGTAAGATGCAAACAGAGCCCTCTTCATTTAAACCAAAGTTTTTTTAGCTGCACTATTCTTCTTTTGTAAACGACAAGAGTAAGAGGGCAGAGGGCAAGGGCAAGAGTAGACCCGGATTTGTTTCTAATCGTGACGTCGCGCGTGGTTAGGCAGCGCCCACTTGCACGGCCACTTCGGCCGGTGGAAGTCATGTGTCAGTATCGTTTTCGGTGAAAAAGAAATGTATGCCAAGCAGGGGCGAAGAAACTTAGAGGAATTACACCCATTTTTGTCGTTTTTTAGAAAATCGCTGACCTTTCCTCTTGACGCGCTTCTTTTGCTCACTCGATGGAGCTGTACTTGCCTTCTTGGTGGACTCCTAAAAAAAAACTGCGATAAAGGTTCAGAGAAACAAGAATCACAAGTCCTAAAGAGAGAAGCTGGTCATAATGAACCTCACAAATCAGGCATTTTTAACTGCTACTCACGACAGAGATTTTTTAACGACGGTCGGCAGTCCCTCTGAAAGTTCATGTAGAGGATAAAATGATAAGGCATTCATGAATCAAATCTTTTTGGAGTTGTTCCATCGTTTACCTCAGACCACCTGGGCAGCCGGTTGCCTCTGTGAAGGATAAAGTCTTCGCCGGTGTTAAATCCAATTATGGAATGCGGCATGCATTCTACTGCTATTCTGAATCATGGGGGCTAACGGACCGCGATGTGACCTATACAACGACGTGGCGGCCTAAGCCCCGCCGATGTACAGGGGGGGGGGCAAAAAAGACACTTCGACCGAGTCACATATCAGCAAAGTTTTCGCAGCCCAGACAGAGGACGTGGATACGAGTAGCGCCTCGGAAGTCAAGGAAGAAAAGTGTCTTTTTTTGCCCCCTCCCCTGTACAAGCCAGTGCTGTTATCCTCCTAAACGAATTTGGTCCAATTTACCGTTCCAGGAGGATAGAAGGTTTGATTGGTCTGGGACCCTACCCGGGAATTGATCTGCGGACCATAAGCGTGAAAAGCAGGCCACTTGCCAGTACATCACCACCCTTCGGAATGCACTTAATGACCAGGAAATAGAGTAATTCGGTATTAGCCTCAAAGTCGGAGGCGGTATTGGCTCGAACATACTGCGCGTAGCCGTGCCAACTTGCCATAGAGGCTAGGGGTGCCTGTAGGTAGCGGTCAATACCAATTTACCCCTAAGATAAAACCGTGGGCAAGCGAAGACAAGCGTCCCAGTGTTCCCACATACTCATAGCGGGTGCAACCCTTCCTCCACTGGGACCTCCAATACTTGGGAGGCGTTAGCGGAGGGTTGGACTTTTCTCCGGCACTACAATTACTCACTTCGTGCCGAATCTCGATGGACGAGCCCACATGTACGCTGACAGTTACGAATCCGGCAGTAATAGACTTGCTGTGGAAGTGCTGGCATACAGTACAGATAGATAGCTCTGAAAAAATGAGAGTTCTTTTGAAACACCTTTGATTCAGCCAACAGAAGCAATTCGGAAAAGTGCGCAATCGCAGCGTTAAAGAAATGAAGACGTTAAAGGCATGGCCCGAGATCAGATACGAAGTTGAAAATATGGCATCAGGAGGGTAGTGTGGTCCGCGACGAACAACCTTGTGCCGGTTTCGCGGCAAAAAATTGTAAGGGAGGGGCGCTATAGCGCAATATAGGTTCAGTGACGCCTCCTTTTTCCAGTGACTCCGCCTCCAGACTCCGCCTCCAAGCCCGCCTTTCAGTGAAAAACGAGACTGCAGGACGAAAAAGCATGAAAATCGTCACTTGTACGGTCGTAGAGTTCTTATCGGGGAATCAGCTGTGCGGATGAGGGCGTAGTTTGGGGATGGAGTTAATTGGGCACGTACAAACTGGGATCAAAATGGGGTTCTATCTAGGGCAGTTGGCATGTTTTTTCTGCTTTTTTCTTCACTATCGAGTTACTCAGCACCTTGTCGTCTATATGCAAACCCCTATCCACTATCTGTGATGGCGAATGATCGCGGTCTTTGCCTTAAAAATGACTCCTCTGGGCGTGTCGACGTGAGGCTTTCTCGCTGTCATCTTATGGCAGAAATTATCGTCAATGCATGTTATACGGCATGACTACATAGCTGCTGAAAAGGAAAAGAAAATATTCCTCTTCATGAAAAAAGATGAAGATTAAGTCCAAGACCACTAAGGGACGCTCCGTGCACTCATTCCTACCAAATTCCGAACAAAATAAGGAAGACCGCATTAGCGCATGAGATGATTGAAACATGTTACGCAATGGATAGACCTCTCTCCCAAAAGTGCGTCGTATAGTTCTAACATGGCACCTTATTCCGCTAGCCAAAGAAGCGGACAGAGCCTCGAATGAGTGAGCAGATTTCCCCCTTGATAGCTCGCAAATTTGAACAACGTCTATGAAATGGAGAGCAATCTCACTAATTCGTTCAGAACGGTTGAAATCTCTGATAATACTCCGCTGAAAGCGCACAAAATTTGTTCATTTCCCATTGACAACGCAAAATGTCTGACGAACTTTTGCTGACACAACAGGACGTCCCTCAGTTTTGTTTTGGGTTTGATGAAAATCGCGTTCGAACCCTACTCTACTCTTCAACTGTCCGCCCCCACCCCCCCCTCCAAGACTTTGTGCCCTCAATCGCGATCCTTGTGGCATGATTTGTCGCAGACGCTGCTGGCTTTTGAAGGCAGACTACATCGATGAGTAGGCGGAAAAGATCGAAGTAGCGTGTTGAGCAAGGCAGTATGTAATTCTATTTGAACTCTTTCGTGACAGAAAAGAAAAGTAGGAAACGGCTTTCAGAAACTTCAAAAATAACCGCCCTACTTGCGTCACCCTAAGACAACAAATCCAGTTGGGTATATCAGGAGAGAGCAGAGAGGCAGAGGGAAGGAGAGGCCAAGAGATATACAGCAAGAGACGCAAAGCAAACAAAGGAACAATAGATAAGGCATACTATCACTAATGCGGAGCCAATTGAATGCAACACTTCTACCTTACCACTTCTGGACAGTGATACTTATAGCAGGTTGGTTTGTTGCTGTCGCACGACTTCTCGTAGAATTGAGCTCCCCGCAATACAAGACTAGATTATAGCCAATCGCGGTCGTAATTGTGGGATACTCAAAATGAATTCTATAGGTGTTGTCCCAGTTGATTGTAGCATTTCGTCTTGAACGGAATAGTTCGAGAAACAAAGGTATACTTACCTGTGAAGTGAATAGCTTTTCATTAAAGATAGCCTGAGGGGAGCTGCGGACAGAGGTACACATTTTCTCCTTCATTACAAAGTGCTGCGGAATAACTGCTGGAGCGTTGGCGCTAGCTGGATTTCTCTCTCATTGAGTTCGGACAGAAAGTCCGAAAACACTTTGGAGAAATCCTTAGCTCAACGTAAGAGCCCTCGACGCGTAGCTCTACGCAATCACCCCGAGTAGACTCCAAGTTTGGGCTCCATTCCCATTCACACAGTTGCCAGCCTCGAGATTAGGTGTATCCAGAAAACCACGTTACCGCGTTTGGATTAACTCATGAGTCTACTTCAGATCCACCGAGGATAATGCCTCTATTTCTTCACAACCTTTTCTCATCTTATTCTCAAGTAAGCATCACAGGGAGGGGGCCAAAAAAAGTCACTCGCCGAGATACGAGTCACATATCAGCAAAGTTTTCGCTGCCCAGACAGAGGACGTGGATACGAGTACCAGGGCGGAAGATACCCAAGATGTTCCTCTATAAGCAGGAGCTGGCTCTCGCCCATCACCTTCATGTACACCAAAATATGAAGTCATCTCCAGTCGCAGCCTGACTGGAGAAGACCTTTGGAATTCATGTCACCTCCAAACAGCTGCGAAACTTCTAGTATGGAGTCACCCATGGATAGCTACCTGAGACCAGTACTCTCGATCTGGATGATTTCCAACATCGGAGCAGCCTCACGACAGGCTGCCGACGTCGCCACGAGTCTAGGATACCATCTTCAGCGGCACATACGCCAAGGCGCGGGTTGATGGTATGGACGTACTGGAATGGAAAGACCAATATTTTCTTCGTGGACCCCGGACTGAAGGTGAGCGCTGGCGGTTACATCGAGCAACTCGAGAAGAATATCCTCCTCACATGTCGTCGCGTTAGTCTGAAAAACTTGTACTGGCTACGCAATTGTGTGCCACCATGAATCGGAAGGGTCATTGAGATAAACTCTAGCCTATCTCGGAATGAAGGGCGCTATATGCTAAAAGCGGATGGAATATTCCAGGTAGGGAACTGACCGCTAACTCTACGTCAATTTAACCCACTCGAGCGGAGTTCAATAGGGTGGTCTACGGTGGCGGAGAAATCGACTATCTCGCTGATCTCAGGCACCACATCGCGGTCGCGTGCCAGAATCTCTCGATGGCGCTCGTCCAGAAGGCTGTGCGGGAGTACATGATAGTATTTAATAGCTCTGTAATATTGGGGTATAAAATTGATGCCAGCAGTAAGTTTCAATAAAGTGTAACTATAGCGCCTCGAAAAGTTAATGAAGAAATGACTTTTTTTTGCCCGCCCCCCCTGTAGAGGAGGTAGCCAACGCAGACAAGCGAAGATTTAACTTTCTCAAGAGAAAAGGCGTCTGCTGTAGGCGAAAAGTTGTGCATGAAACCTCTCATTTTGGCCTGCTGTAGGGCTGGAAAGGCTCCTTGTTATGACAAGCGCGGTACGCTATCACTGTCCACTCTTAACTTCAAAGGATCAAAGATGCTTGAATGGAACTTTTCTAAAAAAAGGCCGAATTCGCCTCTCGTCCCACGACAGCCAGCCCGATGCATGTGGCAAAGAAAAGCATCTAAGATCTGATACTCATATTTCAAGCCTACTGTCACAAGCCTGTGACAGTTCACTCTCAATACTTCGATTATGACGTCAACTCGAAGTAAGATTGAGGTATTTTTCCGTAATCTCGAACTATGGAAGAACAGAACGAGGAACTCCCAAAAGTAGACACTAATCCGGCAGCTGCCTGCGCCTAAAATTCCCCAGCTGATCGAAGATGAAGGAACGCCATCCGGCGCTGTTTGGCGACTTGGGGGGGGACATTTTGCACTTTAACGCTTCCCATCGACATGTCAACCCATCTAGACAGCCTCTTCTCGAGTTGACAGGTCTTCCATGATGGCTTGACGAGCTTGCTTCAGCTCACAAGAGTTCACAGGTTTCACCAGAGTGGGACTTGTAATCATTGTCTAAGTCGCGTCCTCATCCCCTCCCCCGCACCGCGCCTCCCCCCCCTAAAAAATGCGGAACGAACAGACCACAGGATAACACCTAACAACCAGCTGCTTGTCTGCGCTTTCCTAGTTATCACAAGAATGCTGAGATAGAGGCAGAGTGTCTTCTTGCTGAGATAGAGGCAGAGTGTTCGTTTTTCTAATTCTGACTAATAGGCAGAAATACTAGGCCGGGATTCGCTTCAAAGATAATCTTCTTAGCTCTTTCGCAATGTGGTAAAAGCTGACATTCAGACCCTTTCAGCGCTGTTTTACTTGATTGAACGCTTCATGTGTGATGTTTCCATGAAGCACAAAAGTCAGATTAGACAGATGAAAGAAGGCGTAGAGCGTGTAATTCCCTAATACGGAAGCGAACGGTTCCCGACATAGTCCACCCGTGAGTTAGAGCACCCGCTAATGTAATGATCGTGGTGGTGGCATCGAAAAAAGAAACCCCAAAACAAATCACTGAAAACACGGGAACGCTCAAGTTTGTAGCCGATTGTGGCCACTGTGTAAGAGGTGTGACTTCCTGCGGAGCACTTTTTGAACGTACTTTCATCGTAACTCAAGAGTATTCATTGTGGTTAAAAAGGTTCGCAGGAGCACCACCACCCGATCAGCATTCGAAAAAGGGAAAAATGAAATATTTGCGAAGAAGTCTTGGCATGCTTCGGTCGCCATTCTTCACTTAAGCTCCACTATAGTGTATACATACCCAGCCATTCCGCAGTGATCTAGGCTACGTGGCTAGATCCCTGTATGAATCGGCGCTATTAATCTATTCCTACCCCAAAAACTCATAAATAAAATTTCAAAAAACTTTCAAAAAACAATCTCAAAAAATTCTGCGATAGAAATCCTTACCATTGCCAAGGCTCAGTCTTATAGTTAGGAAAAATAAGGAAGGGACCATTGTCTCGGGGAATGGGTGGAGATGAGCAGAACCAGCCATGTATTCCCCCCAACTCTTCGCCCTTCTCTCCATCCTCAACTCCCTCAGCACCCCACCGAAATCCGATAATCGTGTTTAGAGGTCAAACTACCCTTGGGAACAGGTTTTCAGCCAATTTCGTGAAGTAAGGTATTTGGAAGCAACCGCCAGCGGCCCAGCGGCCAGTCAGTTTCGTGCCACATGGATGCGATGTTTGTGTACAGGTAGCCAAACTAGCCTAACAATAAGAGACATATGTCCAGATAAGGCGAAGTGCTGACCCGAACTCAAAAATTTGATTCAGTAAGGCATAAATAATGCCCAAAAATGATTATTGGCCAGAAAATGACGTTTCCGGGTATCGAAAGTAAATGAGTAGCAACGCCCGGTAAACTGGATACGACGGAATCGCCTCTTCACTTTTGCTTCTAGTAAGAATCCGAATAGGAAAATAGAGAATTTAATAAGGTGTGAGTGGAACATCGAGTTCTCCTTCGGGTTCATCCTGGATGTGGAGCCACCTCTGACATCAACTACTGCAATATGTATTGCATGATATCTGGTGTGCTTCAATTTAGCCATGATTCACTTCAAACTTTTTTCTTTGCAGAAGGCACATTCCTTAAATGTAATAAAATAACAAATAAAATATTCAGACGGCGATCCACAATGTGTTCCAGTCAGTTTAACCTCTGCTGCGAAATCTAAGTCATCAACGCTTCTTTAATGCAACCGAGCATCTGTATGTATTGGGTTGGCACATAAGTACTTTCGTTTTTTTTTCAACCGGAAATTTCGTTCCAAATGAATGTTTTGCTAGCAAGCTTGATATCATCTGATAGGAAACTTCACGTAGTTTTAGAATATCAAAACGGCTTCGGTTGAGGGAATAATTTTTGTGGATTTTTTAGTCGTTGAAGTTGAAAGCGAATTCGGCGAAAATTAGCACCTTCGACAACTGCCTTTATTTACGTATAGTAGAAGTGCTAAAATAGCCTAAGCTGCTCCATACATTTGGAAAAGGTCGAGCTAGAAGTTCAGCCAAAAAAAAAAACCACCAGCAAACCCCACCAGGCCCAATAAAACAAGGGAATCTCACTAGGACGCTTTGGAACGAATTTCAAGAATTTTGAAGTTACCAACCTTCACCTCGCCGATATTGGGCAGCTCACGTCTGTTCCACCTGAAATTTTATGCTAATATTTGAATGTTTGAGATATGTTTTGCATGTTTGATAGTATTTTTGCTGCTCTATACACTGCTCTTAAAAAACTGTTACTCGAAGGTGGTTTGTTTCTGTGCAGTTTAGTTATCATTACGGGGAACGCGAAGGGTCGTGAGATACTAGCGTTCCGTTCTCACGAATTTTATTCGCTAAATGTTGAAGTGTTTCCGCACTAATGTGTTCTATTTGTTCTGATAAGCCAATTCGTGACTGTATAACACGGTTGCAGTTATTTTAAAAATCCGTTTGATGAAACCTTGTTTTTTCAGGTGGATAATATGGAATGTCAGGTCGATAAGCATCAGCACTTCAGACATCTCCTCCTTTTTCGCATTCAGCAGAGGTATCAGTACCATTCTTGAAGCGTCTGAACCAATTTTGGGTTTTGAGAGAGAGGGCATCTTCTCCGTACACTTCGCGAATTTCCCGAGCGGCATCAGCAGCTCTGATACCTCTGTTGAATGCGAAAAGGAGGAGATGTCTGAAGTGCTGATGCTTATCGACCTGACATTCCATATTATCCACCTGAAAAACAAGGTTCATCAAACGGATTTTCAAAATAACTGCAACGCAGTGTTATAGATCACGAAATTGGCTATCAGAACATATAGAACACATTAGCGAAACATTCAAATGTTAGCATAAAATTCGTGGAGAACGGGAACGCTAGTTCTCAACGACTTCGCGTTCCGTAATGATAACCTGAACTTAACAGAAAGCAAACACCTCTGGAGAACAGATTTCTATAGCAGTGTTATAGAGCACGAAATTTACTATCAGAACATGCAAAACATATCAGCGAAACATTTCAAATGCCATAAATTTCAGGGTGGAACACGCGCCGAGCTGCCCAATATCGGCGAGGTGAAGGTTGGTAACTTCAAAATTTTTGAAATTCGTTCCAAAGCGTTCTAGTGAGATTCCTTTGCTGGAACTTCTAGCTCGACCTTTTCCAAATGTATGGAGCAGCTTAAGCGATTTTAGCACTTCGACTATACGTAAATAGAGGCAGTTGTCGAAGGTGCTAATTTTCGCCGACTTCGCTTTCAACTTCAACGACTAAAAAATCCACAAAAATTATTCCCTCAACCGAAGCGGTTTTGAT
>MU934792.1:0-12338 GCA_036418165.1 Cooperia oncophora
ACGAGCTATGTGTGCGGTGCCCAATGTTTCTCTAAGCGGTAATCTATGAACTACAAGGGAAGGATGGTAGGTCGAAGTGGCCATTTGAAATGAAATGTATACCGGCTGAAAGGTCTTCGGACGGGAATTACGAAACCGTCTTCCATATCTGCTGCGGACCTCCCAGAAAGAAGTTACGGAGCTTTTTTGGGGGAGAATCACTACAAATTGGCGGCGTAAGGCTATCGAGATCGTGGCAGCATGGCCGAGTGGATACGTCGTAGGGCTCACGGATGCGTGGTCGAGGGTTTGGATCCTTGATGCGTGTGCTCTTTTGCATTTTTTCGAAAGTGGTCCCTGTGCACTTCAAAGCTATTTTGCATAACACTTGTCCATGATAATGTCGTGATGTAATGATTCTGAACTGATGGAGCCATTGCGAACCATTCAATAGAAATCACTTCTGGCTGTTGTCTTCTTCTTTCTTTGATTTGAAAAGCATATACAACAAAAGTGCACTCCAAAGGAAGATTTTGCCTGATTTTTGATCACCTCCGGCCTCCGACAACCATTCGGTACACTCCGAGCCATTGCACGAGCTGCTGGCGTGGCAGCTGGACGTGGCTCGTGCGGGGGCAGGGTGGGGGCGCCAGGTCGCCCTGCCTCCTCCTGCATGTGCTCAGCCGGAGCTGAGCACATGTATTGGAGGGAGGCAGAGGGAAGGGGTCGCGGGGAGGGGGGGGGTACAGTGAGGGGTGCGTAGCGCGCGTTTCAGTAGAAACGCACACCAATGGATGAGGAAACAACCGCTAACAAAACTGCAAGCCAATCTATGTTACCGTAACGAACTAAGAAGTTGTTTTGGTTGTGATAACACTCTCCACTATATAAGAAAACCACTACACTCCGAGCCATTGCACGGGTTGCTCGCGTGGCAGTTGGACGTAAGCGCGTGCAAGGGGCAAGGTGGAGGGGGGGGGGGGTGGAGTGGCGAGTACGGAATGGGGTGAGGTGAGGAAGGTGGGAGTTAGTATCGAGTGACCCCCTTCTCCCATCCTCACTCCCTTGCCTGTACTCAGTCGGATCTGAGCCCATGCAGGGGAAGAGGCATATGGATTGAATCGGGCAAACTGGGTACAGTAAGGGGATGCGTAGCGTACGCTTGGATAGGAGCAGGCGGCAAGACAGAAGGAAAGAACCGCTAGCAATTAGAAAAAAGAAAAACAAATATTGGGGAAAGGAATACACTCAACATCACAGAAAACTGCAAGCTAATCCATGTTACAGCAACGAACTAGGAAGCTGTTTGGATTGTGAATCGCTCCCCTATCTAAGCCAACCACTGTGATAGAGTCTGTGCTATTGCAGGAGCTGCTCGCTTGGGAGCTGGACGTGAGCACGAGCAAGGCGGTGGTAAGAACAGTGGCGGCGTAGTGTCCCTATGTTGCACCAGCTGCTCACGTGGCGGCTGCATCCACGTGAGTGGGCGCCAGTTAAATAGGGTCAGTGGGATATGATGTGGTGAGGGGGATACCAGATGAGAACGGCGATTTCGCGATTAGGAGCACATAGCGCCTGCGGCGGTAAGGCGTCTACGGTTGCGATAAGATGAGGAAGAAAATGTTGCATTATCAAATTGTGGTAGCGTTTTGATAGTCATAACACCCTCCACAACATAACACAACCATTTAGTGCACTCAGAACCATCACGGGCTATTCGCGTAGCAGCTGAGCGTGACCTGTAGGGTGGCTGAGCGGGGAATAGCTGAGGTTAGTTTGGGGATAGGTGAGGTGGAGGGGTACCATATTGGCGCGACCGACGCTCGCCTGAACAGGAGCACGCAGCGACTGCGGACGAAGCATCCTTGGCTGTCATAAGATGGGGTGGAGAGTAATCGATTATCCATGACCAGATTTTGAACTTTTCATTATGAAAGTGCCCTGCGATCATATGGCGCGTTTCTACATTCATTTGATTAGAAGACAGCGTTAGTCACGACTCTAAAGCAGTTGCATGAGCCCGGCGAAGCCGGGCTTCCAAGAAGGAGGAGAGCTCGGCGTTAGCCGGGCGATCCGACTGGTTTACATGTTCTGCTTTTAATACCAAGAACTCGTAGAATAGTCATGATGGTGCACAATGATAACGGTTTGAATACTGTATCGTCCCGATCGTTCAAAGTATAGACATCCATTTTCTTCTGGACCGATTCGGAGATTGGTTAAATTGCAAACGAAGGGTAAAAAGCCCACAGTGATCTTATCCACTTCCCTAATCTGTTAGTAGCTTTCTCACGCATTTTCTGGTTGTTTTCCTTCCACATTGCTGATGGTATTGATTACAGCGATGTCACCAAAGCGTTTTCTTCAGAAATACTAGTGGCTTGCTCACCACTATGCTATTAGCTTGCCCCATTTTCGAAAACCAGCCCCACTTTCGAAAACCTCCCCAGGCTGTCTTATTTCGAAACGCTGTTAGAGAACCTTCTCGAAGACACGGGCAGTTGTTGACTGCTCGCGCCGCAACGTCCCCATTTCTCACCGTCGTCCACTCTCGCTCCCTGCGTTCTCTCCAATTTCACACTCGCTCTATCGACCACCGCCTCCGTGCCACACACTATGTTTCGTGTGCGGTCGGGTCGATAGTGGGCGGGACGGGGTATATAAGTGCTTCGTGGCGGGTGGGCAAGCCATTCGTCTGTTGTCGAGCCGCTGTGTGGTCGTTGTTGCTGTTTCGTCTTCATTTCGACTTCAACGAGTGCCGTCGTCTGTGTTCGGTGGGCTGTTTCCATTTCGAAAACAGAAGCTATGCTGTACTGTTATAGCAAAATGTTAGCTGACTATATTTGTCCTGACCTCTATTGGCGATCTCGAAGAAAGCGTTGATAATCAAGACTACTGAAATATGACCTGATCCATCTTGGACTCGGACCCACGATCATCCATGTAGCAAGGCTGTTCCAGCTTGTGAAGCGTGTCTCTTAGGACCGTAAGGTTGGTGTTGAATAATGGTGTGAATGGTGAACCGTTAGTTCTCCTCGGAGAAGGGAATGCACGTGATTCCGGCTTGCTCTGTCATTGTGGGTGGTGAAGTGCGCGCGACGCGGTGCAAATGCGTTGCGTGCGGTTGGTACAGTGGGCGCGTTTTCGTGACTCACTTGAGATTCCGCTAGTCGTGTCAGTTATGCACGCCTCCGCGATCTCGGTGGGGAGAATATTTCAGTCTTAATCATCGCCTACTAAATGCTATATTGTAACTTTTGTTCAAAGCCGTGCTGACAAATCTAGTCGCAGTAGCCATTCACAGTTCACAGTAGCCATTCACAGTAGGAAGCCTAGGTGCGATAGAGCAAGCCAGGAAAACTGCACCTGCTGAGTAACTTTTCTAGTAGGGCAGCATGTTGTCTTTCTATCTGACCAGTGAATGTGAGAGTTTTCAGGTGTTCACATGACGAGATTGAGGTAATCTAAGTGGTTGATCTCATTCTGTCCCACTGAGGAGCACTACGTCTTCTAAGTGTAGGACAATGGGCGTACTCTTCGGCCCGTCCACAAGAGATGAATACCATGACCGATGATGATTAGAGCTGCACACACAGTCCATGGCAATTCCACCACCACCTGGCAGATGGCTATGTTTTGAAGACTGTTCCGTGGACTTCTGTATTGTACATAGTGCTAAAAAAGTAAGAAATAAGCCCGTCCCGGAAATGTCCTTTTTCAGAGACACCCTGTTTTTCACCATTAATACTTTGATGGGCAGTCATGTTACTTATTAGTTCGCAGAATAATAAAAAGTATTGTAAAAGGAATTGATTGATTGCCTTGCTATGAAAAAGTGGAAAGTTGGTGTACGCTCATTTTGGTCTTCGTTCTGTGATGTGTTGGCATTACCACTTGCTGTTCAGTTGGTCAGGTAGGATTGAGAAACCATTCTTTTGCCTATGAGACATGTGGAATGTTCTACGAATGGTAGATGTTGAAGATGAAGAAGGGTTACCTGGGTTAAGGTTGGGATTAGAAGCTGTTGGCTTCCGGATTATCTTTCCTGTAGTGTTGAAGCTTGCATTTTATGTACGAAAGGAGTCTTGTAAGATAGTGAGACCTCATGATGTGTTCAGCTCCTTGGTGGCGTATCTAGTAGTTGAAAACCCTAGCTTGGCTCCATGTAAGGAGTCTTCTCGCTTCTAGAAACCATTGATTTCAGCGAATCAGGAGATTCTTTTACCGTCTCTGCATATATAAGAAAAGTTCTCTATTTGCACAGGGCCATGCACGTTCCATGATCTGCCGTCAGTAATAGTGTTAGACAGGGTATACACCGCTCGCAACCCCATGGATAAGTCGAAAAAGGGAAAATCACATGTCGGATCAGCAATGCATACGGCTAAGCTAGATAAACCTTGAAATATTCGGTATTGCTTGATTACCTTAATGTTTGCGTCCCGTATGTAGGAAGGTTTTGGTAACTTGCAAATGTCGATTTTGAAGGGCAGTTCGCTTACATACATCGGTCATTCATATAGCAGAGCTCGAGATGAGCAGTCTAAAATATATTATTTGCAATGATAAGCTTAGACTTCTTGACATACTTGCCAGATAGTCGGACTCCTGAAAATCGAAGGCTAAAAATTTTGAAATATATGGTCAATACTGTCTTAAAAGGTAACCCAAAACCAAATTTACGGTGCATACTCGAATACAGGACGACGATTTCAATGCGTTTACAACACCGCCATGGGGAATCGAGCGGTTAAAACTGGAGTAATAGTTTGATAGTTTGACTGGACTCATTGTGGAGGGATTTTCGGAAAGTCTTTGAAAAGATGATTTTCTGTAGAAAAAGTTCTCTTTGAATACTCATAAGTAGCGAAAACGGCTAATCTCGGTGGGGGCTAGGCAGTACAGACCTAGAAATTATGTGCTGGCTCATTCGAACTGTTTGGCAGGTGCCCCAACCTTGCCGCAGCGGTAGTGGAATTGCTTTACACCGGTAGGGATGAAGAATGTAGACCCGTAAGGTTAAATCTCACTCAAGACTCAACATATCATAACACTTCCATTGCATGTTTCTGGATTCACGTACAACGGAACCCGCTTCGAAACTATCTAGAAAATTCTTCGTAGTGACAAGCTAAGACTATTGAAATTTAACATGTCAGATGCCCGGACTTCCGTCGGAATTCTGGATAGAAATTTGATGCCTTAATTTCGGAAACGCTTCATTCTCCAAGCTCATGGTCTCTTCGGCAATCCCAAAACCAAATTCAAGATATAAATTCTAATACGAGATAACAGTTTGCAGCTTTTCAAAGCACTCGCTATAGAGATCAATCGAGCAACTCAAATTGATATACATGATTTGACTGGACTTGGACTGGGCTAGCAAGCTATATTTTCCGAAACAGCCTTTGAAAAAAATGTCCTTGTCGGCTAAAGGTTATATACCACAGTCTAGGAAATTTGCGCACTTTTGAATTGGAACTTCTTCTCTCCCAATCTTTATTGAAATCCATCTTTTTCGGTGAATTGGTCAAGGGTCTCTTATGTGATCACCAAATATCGAGCGTAAAAATGGAATCCTTGCCTGTAGTCCGCGATACACTCCTTCAAATACTTGTGAGTAGTGAGAACGGTTACTAGGGACTAAGTACGACAAAGCTATTCAAGCTGGTATCCTTCGATTGCTCTGGCAATGAGTATGTTTAGGCCTGAAAGGTTCCCTTGTCTGTTGATGACCATGAAGTGTGCCTTGAAATACTCATGATACTCATGGGTAGCGGTGTATTTGGTAGAAGCCAACCAAATGTCTGTTCAACCGATTAAGTTGCCAAGATTCGAACTTCTTCCTAAGCGAGTCCCAAATGTTTAGGCCTGAAAGGCATCATGTCTGTTGATAACATGAATGTCCCTGGAAATACTCATGTTGGTAGCGGTGTATTTGGTAGAAGCCAACCAAAAGTCTGTTCGTCCAAATAAGCTTCCAAGATTCGAACTGCTTCCTAAGCGAGTCCCAAATGTTTAGGCCTGAAAGGCACCCTTGTCTGTTGATAACCATGAAGTCTCCCTTGGAAATACTCATGGTAGCGGTGTATTTGGTAGAAGCCAACCAAAAGTCTGTTCGTCCAAATAAGCTTCCAAGAATTCGAACTGCTAACCGATTATTGATAGGCCTGAAAGGCACCTTGTCTGTTGATACTCATATAGGTAGCGCTGTATTTGTAGAAGCCAACCAAAAGTCTGTTCGTCCAAATAAGCTTCCAAGATTCGAACTGCTTCCTAAGCGAGTCCCAAATGTTTAGGCCTGAGGCATCCTTGTCTGTTGATAACCATGAAGTCTCCCTGGAAATACTCATGGTAGCGGTGTATTTGGTAGAAGCCAACCAAAAGTCTGTTCGTCCAAATAAGCTTCCAAGATTCGAACTGCTTCCTAAGCGAGTCCCAAATATTTAGACCTGAGGCATCCTTGTCTGTTGATAACCATGAAGTCTCCCTGGAATACTCATGGTAGCGGTGTATTTGGTAGAAGCCAACCAAAAGTCTGTTCAACCGATTAAGTTTCCAAGATTCGAACTTCTTCCTAAGCGAGTCCCAAATGTTTAGGCCTGAAAGGCACCCTTGTCTGTTGATAACCATGAAGTCTCCCTGGAATACTCATGGTAGCGGTGTATTTGGTAGAAGCCAACCAAAAGTCTGTTCAACCGATTAAGTTTCCAAGATTCGAACTTCTTCCTAAGCGAGTCCCAAATGTTTAGGCCTGAAAGGCACCCTTGTCTGTTGATAACCATGAAGTCTCCCTGGAATACTCATGGTAGCGGTGTATTTGGTAGAAGCCAACCAAAAGTCTGTTCAACCGATTAAGCTTCCAAGATTCGAACTGCTTCCTAAGCGAGTCCCAAATGTTTAGGCCTGAAAGGCATCCTTATCTGTTGATAACCATGAAGTGTCCCTTGAATACTCATATTGGTAGCGGTGTATTTGGTAGAAGCCAACCAAAAGTCTGTTCGTCCAAATAAGCTTCCAAGATTCGAACTGCTTCCTAAGCGAGTCCCAAATATTTAGACCTGAGGCATCCTTATCTGTTGATAACCATGAAGTGTCCCTTGAATACTCATATTGGTAGCGGTGTATTTGGTAGAGGCCAACCAAAAGTCTGTTCAACCGATTAAGTTGCCAAGATTCGAACTGCTTCAAGCGAGTCCCAAATGTTTAGGCCTGAAAGGCACCCTTGTCTGTTGATAACCTGAAGTCTCCCTGGAATACTCATGGTAGCGGTGTATTTGGTAGAAGCCAACCAAAAGTCTGTTCGTCCAAATAAGCTTCCAAGATTCGAACTGCTTCCTAAGCGAGTCCCAAATATTTAGACCTGAGGCATCCTTATCTGTTGATAACCATGAAGTGTCGCTTGAAATGCTCATATTGGTAGCGGTGTATCTGGTAGAAGCCAACCAAAAGTCTGTTCAACCGATTAATTGATGGCCTGAAAAGCCACCCTATGGTCTATTGATGACATGAAGCTGGGGTTCCTTGATACTCATGTGGTAGCGTGGACTGTATTGTAGACAGCCAACCAAAATTTCTGTTCAACCGATATACAGTTGTCAAAGATTCGCCAACTTCTTCCTGAAAGCTCCAAATGTTTAGGCCTTGGAAATGGGACCCTTCTTGTGATAACCATTAAGTGCGCTGTGAAATGCTACCACATTGGGTGCGGTGCTAATTGTAGAAGCCAACAAAAAGTCTGTTAGTCAAATAAGCCCTTCGCAATTCGAACTGCTCCTAAGCGAGTCCAAACTGTTTAGGGCTCTGAAAGGTACCCTTGTCTGTTGATGACCATGAAGTGTCGCTTGAAATGCTCATATTGGTAGCGGTGTATTTGGTAGAAGCCAACCAAATGCCTGTTCCACCGGTTAAGTTGCCAAGATTCGAACTTCTTTCTATGCGAGTCCCATATGTTTAGACCTGAAAGGTACCCTTGTCCGTTGATGACCATGAAGTGTGCCTTGAAATACTCATGATACTCATGCTAGTAGCGGTGTAATTGGTAGAAGCCAACCAAATGTCTGTTCCACCGATTAAGTTGCCAAGATTCGAACTTCTTTCTATGCGAGTCCCATATGTTTAGACCTGAAAGGTACCCTTGTCTGTTGATGACCATGAAGTGTCGCTTGAAATGCTCATATTGGTAGCGGTGTATTTGGTAGAAGCCAACCAAATGCCTGTTCCACCGGTTAAGTTGCCAAGATTCGAACTTCTTTCTATGCGAGTCCCATATGTTTAGACCTGAAAGGTACCCTTGTCCGTTGATGACCATGAAGTGTGCCTTGAAATACTCATGATACTCATGCTAGTAGCGGTGTAATTGGTAGAAGCCAACCAAAAGTCTGTTCGTCCAAATAAGCTTCCAAAATTCGAACTGCTTCCTAAGCGAGTCCCAAATGTTTAGGCTTGAAAGGGCACCCTTGTCTGTTGATAACCATGAAGTGTCGCTTGAAATGCTCATATTGGTAGCGGTGTATTTGGTAGAAGCCAACCAAAAATTCTGTTCAACCGATTAATTGATAGGCCTGAAAGGCACCCTTGTCTATTGATAACCATGAAGTGTCCCTTGAAATACTCATGTTGGTAGCGGTGTATTTGGTAGAAGCCAACCAAAAATTCTGTTCAACCGATTAAGTTTCCAAGATTCGAACTTCTTCCTAAGCGAGTCCCAAATGTTTAGGCTTGAAAGGGCACCCTTGTCTGTTGATAACCATGAAGTGTCGCTTGAAATGCTCATATTGGTAGCGGTGTATTTGGTAGAAGCCAACCAAATGCCTGTTCCACCGGTTAAGTTGCCAAGATTCGAACTTCTTTCTATGCGAGTCCCATATGTTTAGACCTGAAAGGTACCCTTGTCCGTTGATGACCATGAAGTGTGCCTTGAAATACTCATGATACTCATGCTAGTAGCGGTGTAATTGGTAGAAGCCAACCAAAAGTCTGTTCGTCCAAATAAGCTTCCAAAATTCGAACTGCTTCCTAAGCGAGTCCCAAATGTTTAGGCTTGAAAGGGCACCCTTGTCTATTGATAACCATGAAGTGTCCCTTGAAATACTTCATTGTTGGTAGCGGTGCTGTATTTGGTGAGAGCCAACCAAATTCTGTTCATCCGATTAGTTTCAAGATTTCGAACTTCTTTCCTAAGCGGAGTCCCAAATGTTTAGGGCGAAAGGCACCCTTGTCCTTATGTTGATAACCATGAAGTGTCGCTTGAAATGCTCATATTGGTAGCGGTGTATTTGGTAGAAGCCAACCAAATGCCTGTTCCACCGGTTAAGTTGCCAAGATTCGAACTTCTTTCTATGCGAGTCCCATATGTTTAGACCTGAAAGGTACCCTTGTCCGTTGATGACCATGAAGTGTGCCTTGAAATACTCATGATACTCATGCTAGTAGCGGTGTAATTGGTAGAAGCCAACCAAAAGTCTGTTCGTCCAAATAAGCTTCCAAAATTCGAACTGCTTCCTAAGCGAGTCCCAAATGTTTAGGCTTGAAAGGGCACCCTTCTCTATTGATAACCATGAAGGTCGCTTGAAATCACTATATTGGGCAGCGGTGTTTTTGGTAGAGGCCAACCAAAAGTCTGTTCAACGATTAAATTGTCAAGATTCGAACTTCTTTTTAAGCGAGTCCGAAATGTTTAGGCCTGAATGGCATCCTTTCTGTTGATGACCATGAAGTGTCCCTTGAAATACTCATTTTGGTAGCGGTGTATCTGGTAGAAGCCAACCAAAAAGTCTGTTCAACCGATTAATTGATAGGCCTGAAAGGCACCCTTGTCTATTGATAACCATGAAGTGTCCCTTGAAATACTCATGTTGGTAGCGGTGTATTTGGTAGAAGCCAACCAAAAATTCTGTATCAAGGTGCTGCCGATTAAGGTCCATACATTCAACTTTTTCCTAAGCAGTTCCAAATTTTAGGCTTGAAAGGCGCACCCGTTCGCTGTTGATAACACACGAAGTTCGACATCGCTAGAAGTAGGCTCATTTTGGGGCGGTGCTAGTTATGAGCCCAACGCCAAACCACAAAAGTCTGTTCAAGCCCGGATTAAGCGTTGCATCCAGAATTCGAACTTCTCCTAAGCGAGTCCCCTAAATGTGTTAGGCCTGAAAGGGCCACGCTTGTCTGTTGATAACGCAGTGAGTGTCTGCCTGTGAAATCCTTCATATGGTAGCGGTGTCTATGGGTCTAGAAGCCAACAAAAGGTCCTGTTCGTCCAATATAAGAGCTCCAAAATATCGAACTGCTTCCTAAGCGAGTCCCAAATGTTTAGGCTTGAAAGGGCACCCTTGTCTGTTGATAACCATGAAGTGTCGCTTGAAATGCTCATATTGGTAGCGGTGTATTTGGTAGAAGCCAACCAAAAAGTTCTGTTCAACCGATTAATTGATTATGGCGCCTGAAAAGCGCAACCCTTGTCTATTGATAACCATGAAGTGTCCCTTGAAATACTCATGTTGGTAGCGGTGTATTTGGTAGAAGCCAACCAAAAGTCTGTTCAACCGATTAAGGTTCCAAGATTCGAACTTCTTCCTAAGCGAGTCCCAAATGTTTAGGCTTGAAAGGGCACCCTTGTCTGTTGATAACCATGAAGTGGTCGTTGAAAGTTCGATATTGGTAGCGGTGTATGTGGTAGATAGCCAGACCAAAAAGTCGCATATTATCCCAAGATGAGCTTCCAACGATTACCGTACTGCTTCCTAAGCGCAGTCCCAAATGCTTTAGGCGTGCAGAAGGCATCCTTATCGTTATGACCATTGAAGGTTGTTCCCTTGAAATAACTCTCATGTTGGGTGCGGTGTTGATTTGGTAGCCAGAGCCAACCAAAAATTCTGTTCAACCGATTAAGTTGTCAAGATTCGAACTTCTTCCTAAAGTCCCAAATGTTTAGGCTTGAAAGGGCACCCTTCTCTGTTGATAACCATGAAGTGTCGCTTGAAATGCTCATATTGGTAGCGGTGTATTTGGTAGAAGCCAACCAAAAAGTCTGTTCGTCCAAATGAGCTTCCAAGATTCGTACTGCTTCCTAAGCGAGTCCCAAATGTTTAGGCTTGAAAGGGCACCCTTGTCTGTTGATGAACCATGAAGTGTCCGCTTGAATATGCTCATATGGTAGTCGGTGTAATCTGTAGTAAGCCAACCAAAAGTCTGTTTCAACCGATTTAATATGATAGCCTGAAGGGCACCCATGTTCCTATTGATAACCATAGAAGTGGTCCCGTGAAGAACTCATACTTTGGTAGCGGTGTATTTGGTAGAAGCCAACCAAAAGTCTGTTCGTCCAAATAAGCTTCCAAGATTCGATGTGCTTCCTAAGCGAGTCCCAAATATTTAGACCTGAGGCATCCTTATCTGTTGATAACCATGAAGTGTCCCTTGAAATACTCATATTGGTAGCGGTGTATTTGGTAGAAGCCAACCAAAAGTCTGTTCGTCCAAATAAGCTTCCAAGATTCGAACTGCTTCCTAAGCGAGTCCCAAATATTTAGACCTGAGGCATCCTTATCTGTTGATAACCATGAAAGTGTTCCTTAAATGAGCTCATACTGGGTAGCGGTCTGTATTTGCGATTATGTAGCGGTGTATTTGGTAGAAGCCAACCAAAAGTCTGTTCGTCCAAATAAGCTTCCAAGATTCGAACTGCTTCCTAAGCGAGTCCCAAATGTTTAGGCCTGAGGCATCCTTGTCTGTTGATAACCATGAAGTCTCCCTGGAAATACTCATGGTAGCGGTGTATTTGGTAGAAGCCAACCAAAAGTCTGTTCGTCCAAATAAGCTTCCAAGATTCGAACTGCTTCCTAAGCGAGTCCCAAATATTTAGACCTGAGGCATCCTTATCTGTTGATAACCATGAAGTGTCCCTTGAATACTCATATTGGTAGCGGTGTATTTGGTAGAGGCCAACCAAAAGTCTGTTCAACCGATTAAGTTGCCAAGATTCGAACTGCTTCAAGCGAGTCCCAAATGTTTAGGCCTGAAAGGCACCCTTGTCTGTTGATAACCTGAAGTCTCCCTGGAATACTCATGGTAGCGGTGTATTTGGTAGAAGCCAACCAAAAGTCTGTTCGTCCAAATAAGCTTCCAAGATTCGAACTGCTTCCTAAGCGAGTCCCAAATATTTAGACCTGAGGCATCCTTATCTGTTGATAACCATGAAGTGTCGTTGATAACCATGAAGTGTCCCTTGAAATACTCATATTGGTAGCGGTGTATTTGGTAGAAGCCAACCAAAAGTCTGTTCGTCCAAATAAGCTTCCAAAATTCGAACTGCTTCCTAAGCGAGTCCCAAATGTTTAGGCCTGAGGCATCCTTATCTG
>MU934802.1:0-16978 GCA_036418165.1 Cooperia oncophora
CGATTATTGACAACTACAAGCGTATTTGTTCCTTGATTAATGGTATAGTTAATACAAATTAGCTCCATTGACAAAATAATGCTATAAATTAACTGCGTATACAGCGTTACCTGAGTATTATTTTAATGGTTTCCTTGATATCGCTCCTTTCCCCAAACTCTATTTCTACCCACTCACATATTAATCCACTTGTACCTATTCTATCTTCTACAATAATACATAGTTAACCATTAGGAATGTTTTCAGTACACTTCACCGCTCATTACATATATTTTTATACGTCATCCCCCACTCACTGAAGAGCCTCAGGGGGATGACGTAAGACAGTGATTCGTCTGAGTCGGAGGCGAAACGAATCACTTTTTATATCCTTTATTCCCCTTTCCCTACTCTTTCACTTTCTTTACTATGTATAAAGGCCAAATAAAGGTCAAACTGTAGGCTGGATTAAGCCCATAGGTGACATAATTTTTCATTCTCGCGATTTTATTCTCTTGAGTTCCTACAAGTCGAAACCTTTGTCTGAACAAAAATGTGTTCAAAAAACTGAAGTTTCTCGTCGAAAAAAACGCGATGCTCTTTCTTGGCGGCCGCCGACTGGCACGCCGTTACGGGTCACTCAAGAACCGTCTGGATACTGTCTCCAGTCACGGTACAGCATGGGGATGAGCGAAATGGCGGTGTGAGTACGACCCCCCCCCCTCGAAGAGGGTTCCAGATACGACCCCCCCCCCCTCCTGCTCTAACTGACAACCAGATGCATGTTCACCACAAATGGCTTCCTGAAATGGAATCGGAATTTCGAAAGCCGGACTCTTCTCTAAAATCCAGGCAATAAGAGGCTGTTTCAGCCTCATGCAATATGAGGCTGAACAACAGCCTCGCATTACCTACAATTTTGTCTTAGGATTCAAAATAAAACTCCTCGTTCGATAACCATGTATGACATGCAACTTGTAAGAAGGAACACAATCGAAACAGCGACTAATGGTGATCATTGATAAGCTAAATTGGTGAAAAAATAGCCCCAAGGTCAGCGTGTCAGGCCCCAGATGTGCATTCAATGAATGGTGACGGGGAAATCATGAAAACATGAACGACACAACAAAGCGAAACATGAAAAATACAAAAAAATGCGGAGCCAAATGAAAAAAAGGATAACCAGGCGGCAGTAAATCGTTCTATACTTGGCTATTATCGATCGCAAGGCTGCGACCGCTTTCGCTGCAAAAACGTCATTGGAGCGCGGTAACTCGAAAGTCAGCGTTCTGGGGTCTTTTCAGGAGCTTATATCTCTTTTAGGTGCGGATGAGGAATGGTGAGCAGCATGCAACGGCAAAGTTTCTACTGTTGTGTATTCTACCTAGTTGCAAACTGAACAATCCCCCGTTGGTGAAATATTCCGGATGGGTTTTGGATAGGCTAGGGGTAAATCGCGAGCTGGTTTCCATGCTTCACGCGAGGATTGCTTCGTTCAACGCAATTTCATCAGGATTAAAATCGTCCTGAAACCCCTCCATCTTTTCTCTTTCCAATAAGCTTTACAGTTTTTCTGAAGACCCACTAGTTCAGGAGATATTTTAGATGGGTCACAGACGCGCTACCCTCTGACCCACCCGAAAAATCGACTCCTTCTGTGCCATTGTGAGGATACACCTTCGAAAACTCCAAAACACATATTTCCCTTCAAATGAGTGAAAGAGGAGCTCGGCTATCACTGATCGATTTGGTCCGAGTGTGCGCCGTGCATTACGCTCCTACGCAGAGGTGAAAGGTGTAAATTCTGATTTCAGGTGCTTTTATCCATGCAAGCAGATGTTTGTTTAGGGTTTGGAAAGGACAATACGCACGAATCTGTTTGAGACGTATTATTTAGTCATCTACGTATTTGCGAGATCATGCTATATCGACTGATATTTATTTATTTATTTATTCGTTTGTTATTTATTTATTCTTGCTATATTGCTAATGAATTTTTATTATTTTGTAGTCCTATTTACATCCGGGTCTTCTGCAGCTTTCCGTTCCTTCCATCAAACTTAGCAATGACACTTTTGTACTGTTTGATGCCTAGCGAGCCTACTTTGCGATACTTCCCCTGTCCCCAGCGTCCTGTATGAAAAGACCTACAGCATAGTGTATGTGAGTTCCCAGCATGGTCCAATAACAAGACCTCCCACTCCAAGGGACCAATCGAAACCCTCTTAATTTAATCACCGAGTAGTTTAACGCTGAGCTCGTAGACTGTCAGTTCAAGCTGCATCGAATCCTAGCAGCTGCCACTGAACGAGCGAAAGTTGGCTAACGTGACTAGGATGTTCTACCGCACTTCCCTTGCTCTCATTAGCTGGCTCCAATTCGATTTCCACATGTTCAGATCACAAAAGCGTACGGCAAGAAAACTAGATTTTTATGAACAGTGACAGAGTGTTAAGTTTTGCACTTATTCACTTGCGTCACAGTTCTGGGCATCTGGAATTGATAGTTTAGTAAAGCGTTGTACAAACGTGGCGGATACGGTGCTTCCCATTTTTTGACCAGTTGACAATCTGCTAATTAATTAAAGTGTGTGCGTTACCTGGAAAAAAATAACAATGGTATACGTGGATTTTGACGAAACCGGGGGATAAACGGTGCTCTGCGTTTAGCAGCTTCCTGCCAATGTAGAAATCCGCGTGCGTCTGCCTGCCTGCTTTTCTTTCCAAAAGTTTGGCGTTATTGGAAGAGCTACCTGGACTGGCGTAGTCATGAGTCGTGGGATAGGGTAAGGCATAGCCAGAATTTATAGAGCACTCACAAAACAGTGAGGAAAGTCAGCGGGTTGCAATGACCAGCTGAGACGAGGTGTATGCCGAAATCTCCTAAGAAATGCAAACCAAGTTTTGAAGTTCATGGAGCGGTCCCCTAAATGGAGTTGTGCAGGCAGTTTCCACCCCCTTATCACTTAAGAGCACTTTTTTAGCGAAAGGCACCCGCCGGAAAGGTCCCGTATGGAACCTATGTCTAAACGTTTGAAGGCAGTAGGCAGGACAATCCGCCAGACGATCAGGATTAACTCGCCTAGCAGGACGGAATTCTTCGCCCTTGAGCAGGCGATGCGTAGCGACTTTCACAAGGAAGGTACACTCATGAGGCCCTATCAAGTTACAACATACCTACCCGGACGCCAACCCCGCCCGCCCGTTCACAAGTGGGCGACCGTACCTGATGCTCGTATTGCTTCAGTTACGAAGTAAAATATGAAGCGAAGGGAGTAATATGAAGCGGTCGCGGTGATGCATGGATGTATATGAGTACATAAGTGCAACCGTATCTACCATGGCGGTTATTGGAAAGGTACCTACAGGAAAGTCGTCCGAAATCGCACTTTGAGTCTCCGAGAACGAAGGCTTTTATTCTCAGGTTTTTGACCGTCCACTTCGTTTTTTTTCGCTTTTTTCCCCACTATATAGCACCCTGCCAGCATCCTGGACCGAGTGCCAAATTATGGTGCCATGTGCCTCTGAGCTGTTTGTGGTGAAGGGGGCGTAGGACGAGCTCTCAACTGTTGCTGCCTGCTCTCCTTTAAAGACACATAGTACGCTCATACACATTGAGGGTGTATGAGACTATCAGCCCCCAGATGTCGATGTGTCGTGGTCCCCCGCCCAAACATGCCCAGGAATGGAGATACAGGGCCGTGAAACACGCTAATTCTTCCATGCTCCGCCCACTGCCTTTTTACGGCGCAGATTCCCGCCGTTCATAACATCCGTCGTAAGCGCGCCTGTCGCGTGCGGCTCCTTGGCACTTTGCCAAGTCCTTTAATTGCGCTCTCAATACAAGGAAAACGCAATTTCCTGATGCGGATAACATTGGAGGTGCTACAAAATAAGAGCAGAAGATGATGACAAGGGGCAGAACTCAAGAGCAACTCGGCTGCATCTGCAGTATCCATCAAGGGCCGCGCATTCCCACAAAACATGAAAATAAAAACAGCCCAAGCGTCCCACTCGTTTGTTCTAAGTATTTCTATGGCTTTGGCGCCGGATCGTAGAAATTTACAGGCCAGTTTATCTAATTTGCCTTTCCTTGATTTTTTCATTTTTGTTTTGTTTACATTTACATCGTTGTGCTTCATTTCTAGCCTGTGTCATCTTCATCTCCTTGTACATGGATTTTGAAGCATGAGCAACACCTAAAATTTTATTCGCATCAGGAAATTGCGTTTTGCTTGTATCAAACTAACGAGTATGCCGTTTTATTTTCATGTTTCGTGGAAATACGCGGCCTCCGAGGGATGTTGCAGAAGTGGCACAGTTGCTTTTAAGTTCTGACCCTCGTCATCATCTTCTGTTCTTATTTTGTAGCACCTCCAATGTTATCCGCATCAGGAAATTGCGTTTTACTTGTATTTGAGAGCGCAATTAAAGGACTTGGCAAAGTGCCAAGGAGCCGCACGCGACAGGCGCGCTTACGACGGATGTTATGAACGGCGGGAATCTGCGCCGTAAAAAGGCAGTGGGCGGAGCATGGAAGAATTAGCGTGTTTCACGGCCCTGTATCTCCATTCCTGGGCATGTTTGGGCGGGGGGACCACGACACATCGACATCTGGGGGCTGATAGTCTCATACACCCTCAATGTGTATGAGCGTACTATGTGTCTTTAATATCACGTAGCTCCCACCCGTCGAAATGGAGAGAGTTAGTAACTGAACAGAAGCAATACAAGTGTTGTTCCTTCACGGAGGAAAGAAGTTTTCCTACACTCCGTCCCATTCGCAGTACATATTACGATTTTCCCTTTAAACTTCAAACTCATCACTTTTCAAATCGTAAGTCACCACACTTCTAAACCGGGCAATTGATTAGCCAGATCGCACTAGACACCACCGCGAACCGCGGTCCCAGACGACCACGCCTACTTAGCGCGGACATGAATTTTCCAATTTTATCGAAACTTCTGCTCCTATGAACTCATTGACCTTTGCCGTTTTGCAAATACTCCCTTACTGAAAAGAACTGATAAATGACCCACAGGCGGCTCCGCTCATTTTTTTTTCGAGTAATTTGCCGCGAATTTAATTTTATGACTTTTTCCGGAAGTCATTATTTTTGTACCCATTCTTCACAAGCGTTGGTACTCATAGACGGGCAGTTATGCAGTGATACTCCGCCACTCACACTCCGCAAACTTTTGCGTCTTTCTGCAGAAATAAAATCCTATCCCGAAAGTTTCAGATTTCTAATCTGCCACGGGCAGCCCCTCCCACTGCTCCTACTGTTGGGCTTAAAAGCTCTGCTAACGTCCTGGAAACTCTACCCACTTTTGAAAAAGGCTGCAATTTGGCAGGCTACAGTCTCACCTAGCAGGTGAGGGTCTCGCTCGTCACACGGAAAACCAGACAACGTTCACACTGAGTGACGAGACAACATGCCAGTTGAGACCGTAACCTATCGAGTTGCACCCATTTTCAAGGGTGGGGGAGCTTCTCATGGTGCAGGGCTACTCATAGCAATTCAACCACATGAAACTTTCGAGAAAAAAGATGTCAAGGTTTCGCAAAAGACGCAAAAGTGGGCGTGATTGAAGGGACGGAGCTAAGTGTGTCACTGCATGAATGCGCTTCCAAGAGTACCTTGGTTTGCGAAGGTTTGTGTAGCAACAGAATCCTCCGGTGCAGCTAGCGGGCGTGGCCTCCGACATCCTTGCATCGAGAAGGCGAATCATGCGTCTGGCATGCGTCTGAATAGGGATATTGAAGGAACGGTAAAGTACTAGTACTACTGGAACTAGATCATTCATCTATAAAATGTTCCTGACGACTGTGCAAATCATGTGAACCACATGAACATAGAGAGAGAGTAACAGCCTTATTTGATTTCTTTTGTATTTTTTATTCCCTACATTTTGCACTCTATGGTCATCGAAAAAAAACTATCGAGAAAAGCATCTTTAGATTTTCAATTATTGATGAAATCTGGTAAACGTACGCTGTAGTAAATCAATTGCTCCAATCGCAAAGCTATCGGCTAGCAAATGCACGTCCGTGAGCTGCTGCGTCATTCGCCGCGCGACGCGCCGCGTGCGGCGGGCGCTGCCCCGGACGATTCTGTTGCACGCCTCCCGTGTGCAAAGAATGGGTGCAAAAACAGCGAAGCTGATAGAAATAATAAAATTCGAAATCTGTGACGACTTCTCTGAAGGGAGAACCTGCCTGTGTGTCATTGCATCAGCACTTTTCATTTCGTGGATATGTGCGAAACAGCAAGGTCAAGGAATTGGAAGTTATGAAAGAAAATTACAAAATTCATGTTCGTGGTGAAAAGTAGAAGTGGCCACAACAGGGCTTGCAGTGGCGTCTAGCGCGATCTGGTTGTTTAACTTACTGGTTTGAAGTATGTAGCGAATTTGATTTGAAAGCAGTAAATTCTGTGTGGAATTGGTACATTTATAGATTGGTGACCTGAAAGTGGTGCAGTGAGGGAAACTTTGAATCATCGCGAACTCAGTCGATTACAGAGTTGCTTTTCAACAAAAAAAACTATAATGCTACTTCCAAACGTCTGAGTGGGTTTTTGGTAATTTTCACCACAAGACGTTCTGCAATGAAGCTCATAAAACATCCACTCCATCTATAGTTCGCAGTTGGCGACACAATGGGTTAGTGATTCACGTTTCTTTATTGTTTTCCCCAAGAACTCCACACCTGCCAAACCTAGTTCAGCTCTTTTCCAAACAGATCCAACACTGTGCAAAACACCGTTTTTATATTCTTTGTTTTTTCATGTGCAATATGCTTGTGATTCTTCTCAAGAGTAGTTCTACGTGGAGTTCCGAAACCACTCTTCCCAGTCGGTGGCTGAGCAGGAGCAAAGCACGTGTAGCGGAGTCCGCAATTTGGAGGTCGTGTGGCCTGTGGCCTGTCCGGTAGATGAAAGAATCGTACTGCTGTATCTTTCTTTTATTGAAAACGGACAACGTAGTGGCAATGTTAGCGGAAAACCACCCAAAGGTTACAGAACGGTTGAAGTTGTTCCAGTCGCAAACTCATTCAGCGTAAATGAAACTACAGCTAGTGATACTGTGGCCACAACCAAAATGTTATCAAATTTTTCGGATTACGTTTCGGCTACTCGCCTACCAACCTCTATACTCAATAAATAGTCACTAATTGTAATAACGCTATTTATAAGCATGGTTAACTTACGTGAGACTTGACATACAAAACTGAATACAGTCTCACGCAGAAGAGTGACTCACATGAGACTTGACAAACAAAACTGAATACAGTCTCACGCAGAAGAGTGGCTCTGAAATTAAATACCCAGTTTATATTGACAACGGATTGGCCGGCGTCGTTGCCCGATCTTCCTTCGCGTGGAAGTGGATCTTTCCCCCACATTTCCAAACATCTCCAAAAGATAGCTGTCCAGTTGGATAGGACGGTATCGCCAGCCAATCCTCCCTTAGCGTGAAAAAAGGGTCTTCCCCTGCGTGGAAAGTGGGTCTTCCCCCATATTTCTAAATAATAGTGGGCCAGTGGGATCGGCCGGTTTTGCCGACCTACTGGCCCACTATTATTTAGAAATATGAGAGCCAAGGGCCAGTAAGTGATAATTTTTTTTTCGAAGATTTTCATATATTACCATTTCGTTCACCAAATATTCCCACTTCAGTAGACAGATCTCTAACTTACCCATATTCCACCCGCCCGCAGATTCTTCAGAGGGCGTTTGTGTGTTTGAAAGCTGAAGCCACACAGCAGTATTCTACTGCTGTTCGGGTGCTCCCAGTTCCAGTTGTTCAGCGTAGGTACGGAAAACCTCCTAGATTATCAGAACGAAGCCGGGTGTATGTAGAAGTGACTGTTCGCCTATCTGTGGAGGAGGTATTCGGTACTTTGACCGAAGCCTCGTCACTGCAGTTACGTATGCTTTCCGTCCGCCTACCCATTTCCTATCGTTACCCACTTTCCCCGCTCTCTTGGCTTATTTGGGACTGAATTACGAAATTCTGATTCAAGCCACGTTCACAGCAGGTGTGCCTCCGTCAACCGTCCACCTGTTCATTCCCTACCATTTTCCAATTTTTGCACACTCCCCGCTCTTTTGGAAGAGAACTATGAATTTTCGAAAGTTTCATAGCATGCACCGCCCACCTACAGCATCCCCGCCTATAATGGGTGTGCCTTCGTCATTTCGTCCGCCAACTGACTGCCTATCGTTTGCCACATTTCCCGCTCTCCGGTATCTTTTAGAACCGAATTACGAATTTTTGAAATATGTAGCTCACAACTGTGCGCACGCCCCGCCCACAGTGGGCGGGGCTTAGCTTAGTTCATGTGTGTTCCGTACATCTTGGCCCATGCCCTACCCATCCCACCCTTGACCCGCCCCCTCCAACTGGCTCTTCAGGTGATGCCGAGTCCCGGACAGACAGAGAGACGTTGCCATTTATACGTTTTAAACTGAACATGAAAAAGTTGTTTGCTCAAATCAAGCACTCCTAAAAAGCTACTCTAAAAAGAGAGTTGGTTGATTGAATTCGTTGCAGGGACAGAATTTTGAAGATCACGGCGTGAGGCACTGAGGAAGGGGAGCGGGAGGGAAAATGCGGGTAGGGCGAGGGCTTCCAGTGTGGGAGTAGACTTTTTTATCTTCTTAGACGAGTCTCTCGTACATGGGTTCTACCTTGTCGTGGTGTACGAGCTTGAAGCGGGATCGGAATACCCGTCAGGGTAGAGTTACGCCGGAACCCCATACTGATTCCCGTGACGAAAGAACCCAAAGTGCCCAAGCTCTTGGTGGGACGGCGCTCTCCTTGAGCGACAGGAACGCCCTAGCAAGGCTATCCTGTGGGACGAAAAATGCTACGACCACTTCTTACATTTGCCTTAGTCCCCTGCAGGCTGTCACTGCTCAGTCGTGTAGCGCTGGTTCTGGCACACAGCCAAAGGCTCATAATCTCAGGTCAAGCTACACAAACAGGAGAAGAGCGAGTCATCTGATAACCTGCACGTACAACTGCAGAAGTATCAGTTCGGCCGCTCAGCTTTCGGCACTCATTGATGAAGCTCAACGGATTAAGTATCATGTAATCGGACTTAGCGAGACGAAGAGGAAGGAATCGCTGAACATGCACGTGGATGGATGGAACGGCAGTATATCTAGGAGCCCGCAAGCACAATTCAACTTCAGGAGGCGTTGGCTTCATCGTGTCACCAGATTTCTGCAAACATATGCGAAGTGTCAAGTTTTACGATCCCTGCACACAGCGGACTGCGAGGAAGAAGAACACAACGACTTCTATGATCAACTCGAAGAGCTTGTACACAGCCAGAAAGGCTATGTAGTAGTGATGGGCGATTTCAACGCCCGAGTCGGATCGCGGATAAATTGGTCTTCGGGTCTCATTCCGCTGATGCGCAACGAAGCAGGAGAAAGGCTGGCAAATTTTTGCGAATCGCACCATCTCTTCCATGGCAACAGTCAGTTTCTCAAAGCGGCTTCCAAAAGATGGACCCATGTGTCTCCGATTGAGCAAAGCAGTGCTTTCCATGAAATCGACCACATACTGGAGAAGAAGAATGCAATAGAAGAGCCGCAACAGATGTCGACGTCGTTTCCTCCTTCAACACGGGAAGCGACCATCACCTTTTACGGGCAAGATTTCACTTTAATCGAGTCCTAATGCGTACGATACGCGTGCGCTCAAGGCAAACATGCCCCCGGACAGTGTTGAATGCGGAATTAGCAGCAGAACTTGCGAGCATGGAACCATTTGAAATGATGGATGATATTGACGAAGATTACCAACGTCTCGTTGAAACAGTGGAAAAGCTTGCAGAGCGCTGTCGTGGCGTTGCCCCGAACCACACTCGTCGTATATCGTCTTCTACTCGTGCGCTGCTGGAAAAACGAAGGAATATCGATCGTCCGGGAAATCACTCGGAGTACACGCTTTTGTAAAGGATGTGCAGACGGCGAAGCGCAGGAAGACCACGCGAACTTCACCATGGTCAAGGCTTCTAGATGAAGCGGAGAAAAGGCGAAGCCTCAAGAGAGCTAGGAGAAGCATAGCAGAGCGTCGCTTGATGATCTCGTGTCTCAAAGCCGAGGATGGGTCGGCTTGCTCGTCGATACCAGAATTGGAGCGGATTCTGACGAAGTTCTATAACGCTCATTTTCAAGTCAGACCTCCTCATTGAAACACGTGAGGAGTCGTCCGCAAGACCGAAGTTTTCATTGCCCTCCCTCACATCGGAAGTACGCCATGCAGTCCAAACGATGCCGCGAGGGAAAGCACCACAGAAGGACGGTATCACAGTAGAACTGCTGCAGATGTGTGGACCACCCCTTTATCAAGCCCTTGCCAAGAGATATACTCGCTCTTGGCTGAAAGTGCGGTGCCAACGGCGTGGAAGCAGTCATCGACGGTGCTGTTGTTCAAGAAAGGCGAGAAGGGAAGACCTGGCGAATTATCGGACCAATCACGCTTCTTCCGGTATTTCACAAAGTGTTCATTCGTTGTATGGGCGCGCATACAAAGGGCGCTAGAAGAAGCCAGCCGGTAGAACAAGCAGGATTCCGTCGAAATTTCAGCACGCTGGACCATATCGCAACCTGTCGTCGTCTAATAGAAGCAGCTCGAGAACACCACATGCCTCTTGTACTCACATTTGACTACAAGAAAGGCGTTCGATTCGGTAGAGCCAATGAAAGTTTGGGAAGCGCTAGAAGAGCAAGGAATTGAGAAGATCTACATAGACGTGCTGCAGCAACGTTACACCTGTTGTACCACCACGTTGACTTTTGCTTGTTGTTGGTTTGAGTATTCACTGACAACCTTTCTCAGGAGTGGTTTATGCTGATAACGAAGGGTTCTTATGCACAATTTTGTTGTGAATAAGAAATAACAAATACTGCCTTGCACATCAGCTGGCTCTATGCGTCAGTACGAGTAGATACTCCAAAAAGTCACAGTTGCGCATTTAGTGTGAAGTTTCTCTTCTGGAACGTCTAAAAGAGGGGCCGGCTAATTCGAAAGGATCGATCTGCTCTCGAGATTCAAGTACTGCTTGAAATGAAAAAGAAATATATGGTGACGTGGTGGAGGTTTAATACATAATGCTATGGCTATGGATCGATCCAAAAGTCGTAGTACTTCATACGCGCTGAAGTTAGGGAGCAATAACCAACTCAAAAAAAGCAGCGTATTTTTCTCCGTGAAATTCCCACACATCTTCACTGTAGTCATCGTGGAAATTGGAGAGTACTGTTACAAATATTTCCAATAATTTTACCGGACTTGTGTTGGGCGTTCACCGTTCAGGGTTGCTTATGGAGGGACAGGTCACTCACACAAAACAACTGTGAAACTCACTAGACGAGTATCTGGTTCGCTCCCTCCGTAACCTTTCGAGTGTACACTCTCTTCTGATGACGGTACTTACCATGTGGTAACATGCTGCTGCCAAGTGCTATGTTCTGCGCTCTAAATCGACCGAAATAGGGCTGGAGGGCACCGGATGTCAACACGAGTGACATAACCATACTTCGCTTGCGCTATCCACGGAGTTTAATACCTGCGATACGAAAGTCGCTCACTGAGATACGTACGAAGACAGAGACCCATCAGAAGTGAGAAGGCGCAGACAGGTAGAGACAGGTTGTTTATGGTTGGGCGTTAGGCGAGCGCTACCGCAGCGCGGGAAGAAGTATGTAAATTGCACTTTGTACCACGACTCCCGAGCCCCGTTGTGGGCTTTTTATCCAAGAAATCGGCACGTCACCTCAGCTCGGACCCACTCACCGCCCGCCCACTGCCGAAGAGTAGGATACACGGAGGTGCATTTCGCCTTGGACTGTGTATGGTGACCGCAAAATAGACAGTCGAACGGTTTCTACTAGAGGTGAGAAGGGAAGTGAAGGCAATCCGCGCACTTATTTTCACTCAGCAAATTACCCTTGACCACATATAACTTTTCTGATTTTCTGTGGGATAGAAGCAAATGGCAGACAGGCAGGGATAGCCGAGTGGTTAAGAGTGTAGACTCATAATCTCACTCTGAGCCACGAGTTCGATCCCTGCCGAGGCACAAACCTGCCTTGCAAAAATTGCAAAAATGGGGACGATACCAGCGTCAGGCCCAGGTTGACAGGCCGGCTGATGGAGGAACCCGTCACAACAACCATGACAAGTCGCAATAGAATCAGTGTAAAAGCTAGGACGTCACCCGGAAGTGGCGCGCAGAACCCTCGCCCGAGTTCTGTGGTCAGTATGCGAGGGCTACCGAGGGGTGAACGACCTCGGCCAAAGAAGCTAGTTCGAATTGGGACCCTGAACGTGGGGTCGCTTACCGGGAAGTCTCGTGAGGTTGCCGACCTCATGAGACGCAGGAATATCCAAGTCCTATGCCTGCAGGAAACGCGATGGAAGGGTGCGAAGGCCCGCGAGATTGGAGAAGGCGTCAAACTCTTCTACAATGGAGCAGACACCAAACGGAATGGCGTGGCCATAGCGGTGGCAGAATCCCTCAAGGACTGCGTCTCCACTGTGAACAGGATCAGTGACCGGATCATGGGAGTGAGAATGGACACGAAGGAGGGGTACTGGACAGTACTGACCGTGTACGCACCACAATCCGGTTGCTCTGAAGCCGAAAAGGATGAGTTCTACCTGACCCTGGACGAGGCCATAAGATCGGTTCCGGAAGAGGACTATCTCACCATAGCTGGAGATCTGAATGGCCATGTTGGGAGGGACAGAAGGGGTCTAGAAAGGGTGCACGGAGGTCAAGGAATAGGGACAAAGAACGCTGAGGGAGGACGGATCCTTGACCTAGCCACAGCCCACGACTTAGCAATCTGCAGCACCTTCTTCGCGAAAAGGAGGACCCAAAAGGTAACCTACAGCAGTGGAGGGAGACAAACGGAAATCGACCATGTCCTGGTCAGAAGATCGTCTCTCAAAACCATCAAGGATATCAAGGTACTGGGGAAGAGCTGGGCCCTCAGCACAGGCCTCTCCTGGCAGACATCGCCATAGACCTCCCCAAGAAGACAAGGGTGAGAGCAGAGCGAAGAATTCGGTGGTGGAAAATGGGCAGGGTAGAAAAGGATAGCCTCGGCCGAAGAATACTGGAGGCTGGGCTCCCAGACCCACATGGGCCAGTCCAGGACACCTGGACCTACGCAGCAGAGGTCATCCTACAGTGTGCAAGGGAGGTCCTGGGAGAGACGCGAGGTGGTATCAGAGGAGACAAGGCAGCCTGGTTCTGGAACGAGGAAGTCCAGAGGATCGTCAAGCAGAAGAAGGAAGCATACAAACGCTGGCAAAAGACACGGAGCCCAGAAGACTACGCTGCCTACAAGAGCTGCAAGCGACTCGCTAAGGCGGCCGTTGCTAAGGCCAAGAATACGGAAATGGACGCCCTGTACGACAAGCTGGAAGGCCGAGAAGGGGATAAGTTCGTCTTCCGCCTGGCTAAAGCTCGGCCATCGCCGCAGACTCAGGACATCCAGGCTCGTCGTAAAGACTGTAAAAGAGCAGCACGGGCCATGCCAAAATTCTCAGGAAACCAGCCGAAGTCAAGAAGAGGTGGGAAGAATACTTCGAGGGACTTCTGAACGAAGAATTCCCTCGCAAGGATAGCCCACAGATAGAGGCGACGGCAGGTCCCATCACTCCCTGGACGAAGGGATGAAGTTCGCCGGGAGCTAGGGAGAATGAAAGCTGGGAAAGCAGTGGGTCCAGACGGGGTACCGATAGAGGCATGGAAGGCCCTCGGAGAGCATGGGGTGAGTTGGCTCACGCACTTCCTAAACAACGTAACAGCTGAAGGAAGGATGCCAAATGCGTGGAGGAGCAGCACAATCGTTCCCATCTTCAAACAGGGGACGCGACGGAGTGCTGAAACCACCCGTGCATCAAGTTTGACTCATCCCATACCGCATTGAAGCTGCTACGGAGGCGCCTGGTCAACACAGAGGCTAAGGGAACTTGTCTCGATCTCGCAGGAACAGTTCGGCTTCATGCCCGAGAGGTCCACCACCGATGCCATCTTCATCGCCAGACAGCTGATGGAGAAGTACCGAGAGAAGCGGCGACCCTGCTACCTAGCCTTCCTGGACCTTGAGAAGGCATTTCGAGGCCAGCTGGCCAAAGGCCCTGTACTCTGGAGAGCGCTCAGAGAACGTAACGTTCCGGAACACCTCATCTCCATAGTGAAGGACATGTACGATGGGGCTAAAGCAGCTGTACGCACCCCTCACGGCTTGACAAAGGAGGTAAACATTACGGTTGGGGTACACCAAGGGTCAGCCCTCAGCCCGTTCCTCTTCCTCCTAGACTCTAGATGTCAGGTCCAAATAGAAGCTCATGGGAAGGACCATTGAAAAACCATCCTCTATGCTGACTCACATCGCACGCTGCATAGCGGACCAAGCCAGGGAGGCACTTCAGGGACAAAGTGCAGCGGTGGCAGGATGTGCTCGCTGCGAATGGACTCCGGCTGAACGTAAAGAAGACCAAGTTCCTAAGCTCCGAAGAGTGCGCCGAAGTCATCGTAGATCGCCATGGCGAGAGCATCGAAAGGGTCGAGGATTTCCAGTACCTGGGGAGCAACCTAGCAGCTGATGGCAGCGTGGACCAGGCGGTGACGGCCCGAATCAACGCAGCCTGGATGAAATGGAGGGAGTCCACTGGCATCCTGTGCGACCGGCGATGCTCGAGAACACTCAAGGGCAAGGTGTACCGGGCTGTGGTAAGGCCTACAATGCTCTACGGCAGTGAGTGCTGGCCTATCTGCAAGAACCATGAAAGGCAGCTCCACTCAGCTGAAATGAGGATGCTGAGATGGGCCTGCGGCTGGACACGACTCGACAGAGTCAGAAACGAGGACGTCAGGGCAGTCACGGCTCCTATCCAGCTGAAGGCACGAGAGCAGCGACTGCGATGGTACGGTCATGTACTGACGGACGGCCCCCCCCTTGAAAGAAAAATGCCCCAGCCGAATAAGGAAGGCATTGGAACTGAGGTACGAGGGCAAGCGACCCACGAGAGAGCCCCGAAGAAAAGGCTGGAGGCGCCGTCAATCAAAGCAGGACACCTCAGCTGGATCGTGGAAAGCCACAGCAGAAATGCGCAGATGTATCGGAACAAGTGGCGACGTCTAACAAGATCAGCGGACCCTGCGACGGCGCGGGACTAACGCTAGGGAGAAGAAGAAGAAGAAGAAGAGAAGCAAATGCAGACATGCACGCACATATTGATACGCCATGTGACGTTTCGCACATCTTGTAACCGATTTTGATTACACAGCCCCGTTATTTGTAGCAAAGAAAAAATACAGTTCATCTGAGGCACAGGTATGGCGGCGGTGCACAAATCATTCACCCAGAAGGAAACAGCATGTTATCGTTTTGGGTTCACGCAACCAGGCTGTGCGCCATTTATCTTCTATTCTGCAGCGCATCCAGCACAGACTGATCACGGGAATCAAAATTTTGTACTTCTCAAAGACAGTCATGTTAAGAGTGAGCCTACGCACTAAGGCATCAGATGGATTCTGGATGTCACTGTACGAACTGGTGCTTGTTCAAACTTCTCTAGGTCTAGTGCTAGGGCTCTAGATCAGAGTCGCCATAGAAATCACGTCATACCACGGCTCGTCCTGCTGTTGGAGATAAATTTAGCAAACGATCTCTTTCGTTCCTTATTAAACCACCATTTTCCTAAACCCTCCCTCCCAGTTCCCAGCACATGCCGTAGTGACTTTTTCACAAAATCTCCCTGCTTACCACAGAAACTAGCGTTTTGCGGGAGGAAAGAGATCGCGGGGAAAGCATGGAAAACAGAAAAAAAACAAGGAAAGCCAACAACCAAGAACTTTTTTCAGAGGTACAACTCCCATCTTTCAGCCACCAAATACTACTTCGGTGAGAATTCCCAACGTGCCAAACTACGACGTGCCCTACGGTACAGGACAGAGTTGTATATACGAGATCCGTATGAATAAGCAATCGAGTGAGATGCAAAAGGTTGATTTATCGCCTATACTGCTTTCACTCAAAAGGTTCTCCATTTCAGGATCTGCGCGTCATAAAAGTTTTAAAACGTTTAGGTTACACTTTCGGAAGTCCTGTCCAGTAGGAGACATCGGCTTACATTGCGATAATATAGCATGTTACTTGACATTAGGGCGCTCAAGAACCCCAGTACTGAAGTAGATACGCTAGCCGAATCAATTGGGTTGGGTGGTGAGTAATGGCGTTTTTTTCACGCGAATTTTTATATGAAAAATGATCATCTTTCACAATGTGTTCGACACTTTTAGA
Organism: Cooperia oncophora; assembly: GCA_036418165.1. Lineage (NCBI taxonomy): Eukaryota > Metazoa > Nematoda > Chromadorea > Rhabditida > Trichostrongylidae > Cooperia > Cooperia oncophora. The sequence goes on from MU934802.1 coordinate 16,322, forward strand.
TAGATAATTACAGAAGCATTTATGTAATATATTATTATATTATAATAATTGTAAATGATGGCTGTCTTCAAGCTTGCCCAGAGATTCTGCGTGCAACCACTTGGAATTATATTAGAACGATTTGCGACTCATGAGAAATGTAATCGAAACCTCTGTTGCTTCGGTATTGAGTTCTAACTTTCTTTGCCGTTATTAATGTGATGATGAATCCTCCTAACATTGGAAGACATTCCCAAAATTGAGCAGAACGAAGAAACTCGGTCGACAACGTTTTAATGATACTTGCCCTTCGGCTGGATTCTAAAATTACTATGAGGGTCCACATAAAAGGAGGCGGTATCTAAGTAACATCACTCTTCAACATGTGCTGGTGGAACCTTCTGTTCGTTGCAGTAGTGGTGAGTCTTTCCTTCGTAAGCGCCGTACCTCCTATCAAGGCAAACTCTTTTATAGGTGAACCGCTCCGTGGTTCTCTCATAGAATACCGTTAACAATACCACGACAGAAGGCCGTATACAACGACAGAAAAGCCGTCTACAACAGAATCAACCGCAGTAGCAACTACTGATTCCTGACACAACTCAGATTCCTGTACCGGAATTGCACGACGAACGTTTGGAATTCCCAGCGGGGTGTTATCCTCTGAAAAAGTGTTTA
>MU934808.1:0-10077 GCA_036418165.1 Cooperia oncophora
ACTCAAGAGGATGGAGGAGATGGAAGGAGATAGGGAAATTGTTTACAAACAGAAAAGGATGTAAATAAGATGTGAAAAAAGTTGTGGGGGAAAAACCATCTACGAAAAGCTAATTCTTGGCACAGTCGCCGAAATCGTCAGTTTCGTCGTTTTCGATAATCGATACGTATCTAATGTTCGCGAAGTAGTCGTCGCTTTCGTCGGTTACGTCGCTTTCGTCACTTACGTCGGTTTCGTCACTTTCGTCGAAAACGTCGGTTTCGTCGAATCAATACGTATCTAATCTTCGTGAAGTAGTCGTCCGTTACGTCGGATCGATACATATATATTCTTCGCGAACTAGTCGTCGAAATCGTCGGTTACGTCGACGTTGACGACTCGTCGCACGGTATGAACGCAGCCTCAGACGTGTGGGAAGAGTGGCTTTTCTGTGCAGGGCACCATTGAATTCGATTATGGATCGTTCACTCAAAAGCAGGTGGCACAATAAATTCCCGTTACGTGTAGGAATAATGTGCCTAGCAGTACAGATTTTGGCGCACATGAACAGGCGCTGCGTGGAACCGTTTCCAAGGAAGGTGCCCCTACGGCGCCCTATCAAGCTGCAGCATACCGACTCTGACGCCCTCCGCGCCCGCCCGCCCACTAACGTCCGACCAATGCTGATGCTCGTGTTGCTTCACTGCTTCGTACTGCTTTCGCATTGCCTGAGTGAAATGAAGGGAAAGGATTTATATGAGACCTACGGTGTTGTATGGATATCTGTGTACATAAATAGATGCAACAGTATCTACCGTACCGGTTGCTGGTGCGGTGCCAACGAAAAACTCGTGCGAACTCTCTTTCTGAGTCGTTGGAGGAAGTGCTTTTCTCTGCAGGTTTCTGATAATCTCACTTCGTTTTTTCGCCCCTTTCTCACTATGTAGCACCTGCGTTACCCTTTTAAACCGAGTATAAAATTATCGTGTCATATGCCTTTAACGCCGCAGTTTGCGCACTCGCTTCTGGGCGAGTGCGAGTTCGAAGCCCTCCTCGGATGAACCATGAAACTCACCATGAAACTTTTTAGAATCACGAGTCATTGGCGGTCTGGTGGAGTCCCTTGATCAGTCATCGCCTGAAGGCGCTTAGCTGACGATTTCCACAGGAGGCTTACGCGAGACTGACCACTTCGGATCACACTACCTCACCCTACGCAGGGCTTTGAATCTTACTCGCAAGACGTGCCTGCGAAACAAATCCCCTTTGGAGGAGCCTATAGATAGTGAAATCAATGCGGATAAGGAGAGGGTTTATCACCTTTATGCACTCAGGAGCGTTCTTCAGACTTTACTTGGCCGTGTAATGCTCTGAATTTGTCATACTCACATGCATGAGATCCCAGCACTCCTCACGACTAAAACGCACATCGTCCCCGCTTGCACAACCTTTGTAGTGCTTAGCTCTATCACGCAGTACGCTGTTACGGCCTAGACTAATACCAAAAAATTTTCGAGTCATCAACGACGATGAATGGCATCGCCTCGCAGCGGTGCAGCCAGAGAAAACAGTCGTGGTGGACCATGGCTCTTTGTTGTAACGACTTACCCTTTGTGACCTTGGCTTCGATGGTGTACATCGTAGGAGAGGTCTCGCCTTCTGCGTACTCTGAGAACTTGACGGCAGCGCGATCTGTGTAAACATCGATGGCGACGGTGTGCTGCAGTGAGCCTACAAGGGGGGGAGGCAAAAAAGTCACTTCGCCGAGTCATATCAGCGAAAGTTTTCGCAGCCCAGACAGAGGACGTGGATACGAGTACCAGGGCGGAAGATACCCAAGATGTTCCTCGATAAGCAGGAGCTGGCTCTCCCCATCATCTTGTACACCAAAATATGAAGTCATCTCCAGTCGCAGCCTGACTGGAGAAGACTTTGGAATTCATGTCACCTCCAAACAGCTGCGAAACTTCTAGTATGGAGTCACCCATGGATAGCTACCTGGAGACCAGTACTCTTGATCTGGAAGACCTCCAACATTGAGCAGCTCCGACAACGTCGCTACGGTCCAGGATATCATCTTCACCGCAGTCGCCAAGGCGCGGGTGTATGGACCGAAAGTTCCTGGAATGTAAAGGCCGATATTTCCTTTCGTAGACCCCGGACTGAAAGTGAACGCTGACAGTTACAGAATATCCTGCCTCCATGCCATCGCCTGTACCTTCTTGGAGACTTTGTACTGCTACAGGATTGGGTGCCTCCACATGGAATCGAAGGGCGTTGGAAAAACTCTCGCCTACTTGGAATGGAAGGGCGTTGAGTACCTGAAGAAGACGGAATATCTAAGTGTGTCACCTGACCTAAACCTCAATTACCCGGTTCGGGCGGAGCTCAACAGGGTGGTCTACAGTGGCGGAGAAATCAACGATCTCGCTGAACTACCGACCGCGACGATCGCGTGGCAGAATCTCCCTATGGTATCGCAATAATGTGCAATATGCTGAATATGGTTGAAATGTCCAATCAGATTTTTATGAAGTTATAACCTACAGCGCTTCGAAAGTCAAGGAAGAGAAGTGGTTTTTTTGTCCCCCCCTGTATATGTAAACACATGTAAGGCAGCGCTCGCGTTCAATTTGATGAGTTATGGGGCTCAGACAGTGACAACAAGGTAGCAAGTAGTTCATTAGTGAAGAAAAATGCAAAAAAAATCATTGGATATACCCTATATAGGACCCCACTCCGAGCTGAGGTTGTACGTGCTTAAGGCGAAGAGTGACGACCGCACGAGTTCTCACTTGTTGATATCAGCTGTTTTCCCTTATCACCTCACTCTCATTCGATGTGGAGAGAGTTAGTAGCGGAACAACCGCACCATCAGGCAACCATTAGAAATGAAGTTGGGCGTAGTGGTCGCCAGGTGGGCGGTGTAGCCGATGCGAAACAAGCACGTCCACCATCCTCATTGCGTGAGCTACGATATCCAAAGAGAGCGTGGAAACAACAAATGAACGCGGAGCTATTTTTAACTAATTACTAATGACATACGCTGTTTCAGGATGACTTGGGTTGCGATGAGGAGACTGAAGAGTTTGGAAGAGACGGGTCAACTGGTCTGTATTATGCCAAGGTGCGAACCATATGCTACTGCAAAAGAGATGGTGTGACTCTAACGAAGGCAGTGCATAGATGCCACCTCGATGCGGTAGTGAGTACAGGTCTTTCATGTTTCAAGTCGAATACAGGAAAATCGTGTGCACAATCTTCGGAACTTCCAACGGCACGATATTTCAGATCATAGCTGGTAGTCCGCATCGGTGGTGACGTCCGTTCTTCCAAGTGGTGCCACCGGGACCTGCTCGCTTTTGCGGGCTGAGCAGAACACGGACAAACACGACAGCAGGCGACAGGCCTTCGTGACGGGCCGGCTTACGAACACCCCATGTCACATCATTATGTTCAACTATGCCTTATGAATTTCGAGATAATGCTACGGCGTCCGCGGGAGCCGACGCGCACTCGCAAGGCCCGACGAGTGTGAAAAATATGCGAGGGTCCTCGTTGCAAGGACGGCAGGGACGGCATCGGGGCGGGGGGGGGCAACCAGGCTAGTCCGAAAGACGTGCAATGTGTTGAAGGCTCGTATTGCGACGCTGAATGTAGGGACGCTGACTGGACGCTCGTATGAGTTAGCAGAAGCCCTAGAGCGTAGAAAGATCGACCTCTGCCGTGCAAGAGACGAGATGGCTGCAAGTCGAAAGAGTTAGGCCGCGGCTTCAAAGCCGTTCTTTGTGGCGGGCCGAAAACTACAAGTGTGTGTGGCCGTGATCGTGTCTCAGCGATTTCGCGATTCGATTGTGAGCGTAGTTCGTTTCGACGACCGTTTAATGAAGATTGTTGTCGCTATTGAACAACGACTGTACCACTTCTTCTCTGCATATGCCCCACAAACTGGATGCTCTGAGCAGTCCAAGGACGAGTTCTGGGCTCTGCTGGACGAGAAGACGGCTGAAGTGCCACCAAAGACGGTATCATTGTAGCCGGCGATTTAAACGGACACGTGGGCGCTGCAAAAGACGGCTATGCTTGTCATGGCGGATTCGGCTACGGTTCACGGAACGCCGATGGTGAGCGAGTCCTTGAGTATGCAGAGTCGCATAATCTCGTCATTCTGAACACAAGGTTTCGTAAACGTGACTCCCATCTCATCACGTTCTACAGCGGGAGTACCAAGACACAAATAGACTTTGTACTCATCAGGCATGGCGACCAAGGACTCGTGACAGACGCTAAGGTAGTACCGTATGAAACGGTTGCCACGCAGCACCGCCCACTGATCTGCACGCTCAGACTTGTAGCTCCCAGACCGAGGCAGGCAGAACGATGCGGTCCTGAAAGAATAAAATGGTGGCGACTGAAAGAGCGGGAGGCAGCTGTGATTTCTCGTATTCGACTACCTGAAGTCACAACTGTTCAGGAGACCTGGAACGAAGCCGTTAATTCTATAATCCAGGCCGCCCGCTCCGAACTCGGCACAACGAAGCCTGGACGGCGGAGGATTGACAAAGAGGCATGGCTCTGGACGGACGACGTCAAAGCGAAGGTTCGAGAAAAGAAGAGGCTCTATCACGCGTTTCTCGAGCACAAGTCGGCTGACAACTGGCGGCAGTATCGGGAAGCGAGGAATGCGGCAAAGACGGCCGTGGCTGCTGTGAAGGCCGCTCACTTCGATGATATCAGCAAGAAGCTGGAGACGCGCGACGGTGAGCGGTACCTGTACGGACTTGCCAAATCTCGTCATCGCCAAACCGAAGACATTGAGAAGTTTTTTGGCATAAGTGATGAGAATGGCCACCTTCTGATGGACCGAAAAAGGGTATTGCAACGATGGCGTGAATACTTCGAGGGCATCTCAACGGTGGAATTCGCCCATCCCGCTATACCCTGTACCGCACCAACATATGGTCCCGTTCAGAAGATCACCGTACAGGAAACAGAAGCTGCTCTGAGGAAGATGAAGGCCGGCAAAGTTACAGGCCCCGACGACATAGCAGCTGATTTGTGGAAGTCACAACGCTGGTTTTCTGCGGGACGAAACTCTTCAACCAGATCGTCGAAGAGAAGAAGCCGATTCGGAAGATGAAGCCCGGCAGATTGCTCGAACTATCCGTCCAATTCGCCTTCTCTCGCACACTATGAAAATCTTTGAGCGAATTGTTGACGCCCGCGTTCGTGATATCGTCCAGCTTTCCACCAATCAGTGTGGCTTCGTGGCGGGTTGTAGCACCGTCGACGCCATACATGCCGCTCGCCTATTGCTGGAGAAACACCGTGAGAAGCGAAAGCCCGTGCATGTAGCTTTCTTAGACCTGGAGAAGGCATTCGATCGTGTGCCGCGTGATGTTATATGGTACGCTTTGAGACGGCGTGCCCGAAGAGGTAATTGAGGGAAGCGCATCCTGCCCAGGGAGCCAAGTTCGCTCACCAGCGGGTGTCTCAATGGAGTTCCCCATCACCGTCGGGGTACATCAAGGCTCTGCGCTCTCCCCACTTCTTTTCGTTGCCGTCATGGATGCCATCTCACGAGATCTTCAGAAGGAAGTGCCTTGGACCCTGCTTTACGCTGATGATGTGATGCTTGCTTGTGAAGATAAGAGCGCACTGGAACAGCAGGTGCAAGCTTGGGCCGAGCGTCTGGCGAAGTTTGGACTCAGGTTGAACGTCAACTAAGACCGAGTCGCCTCGACCCCGACAAATGAGACGGGTTCTCCACTTAAGATCGAAAAGACTGTTGCTCAAGCGCACGGAACATTCAGTATATCAGACTCTACACTTGACGTCGTAGCGGTTTGAACTCGGAAGTGAGCGCACGTGTGAGTGCGGCATGGTCTGAATGGCGACCCATGTTTGGGATCTTTTGAGACAGGAAAATGCCAGGGCGTTTCAAGCCAAGAGTAAGAGCAAGAGTAGAAGTTCTATAGTGCTGTCGTCCGACCGACTGTCGCGTTATATGGTGCCGAGTGCTGGCCGCGCACCAAGAAGTTGAAGCTACCAGGGGTACAGCATCTGCTGTGAAGAACACCTATAGGGGTCGCCTACTTGGGCCTTGCGTGGGGGGGGTTCGTAATTCTCAAGGGTCACCAGAGGCGCAGCAATGTCTTCGACTTCTAAGTTGATAGTCGGTAGTGAGCTATGGAAGCAAGATGTAAGAAAATGAAAAATATTATGAGTGCATTCTTACAGGCTTCTAAACGGCTACGTTCAACATAGCCTCCTTTGTCATTAGCCGAAATCTCCCGAAAAATGGCGCATCATTCCTCTATCAATTTCTCTCACACGCCACACCTCTACAATTCTTATCAATTCTCTTGAGACTATTCGGTTCGACTTGGCCGCGGGTGTCGACGGGGGAGTAGGGGCAAAAGTATGTCTCTCCTAGCATCAAACAGTCTAAAAGTGTCATTGCTAAGTTTGAGGAACGGATGGAAAGCTGCAGAAGACCCCGATGTAAAGAGGACTACAGAAAAAAATAAAAAAATTGGTTGGCAATATAGCAAAAATACTAAAATAAAAAAAAAAAAACAAAAAAAAAATGAAATAGCAAGCACATGGAAATGAATAAATAAACATCAATTATTAGCATGAACTCGTAAGTACGTAGATGACTAATATGTCTCAAGCAGATTCATGGGTATTGCTCTTTCCAAACCCTAAACAAACACCTGCTTGCATGGATGAAAGCACCTGAAATCAGAATTTTCACCTTTCCACCACCTCTGCGGTTAGAGCGTAAATGCCTTGCGCCAGTCGCGGACAATCAGTCAGTGGGGAGCGAGCTCCCCTTCCACTCATTTGAAGGGAAATATGTGTTTTTGAAGGCACACTGAAGTTTCCGAGAGTGTATTCTCACAATGGCACAGAAGAAGTCGATTTTTCGTGTGGGTCAGAGGGTAGCGCATCTGTGACCCATCTAAAATATCTCCTGAACTAGTGGGTCTTCAGAAAAACCGTAAAGCTTATCGGAAGAAGAAGAAGAAGAAGAAGAAGAAGAAGAAGAAGAAGCTATTAGGTTGTTCGAAAAGTCCTGCGACACTTTGATTAAATTGTTCTAGAAAAAGACCAAAAATCATTTTTGTTGTCTTCATCCCTGATTAGGGAGAGTTCCTCTGGGTTTTCTGCCCTGGCTATATCATGAGTTGAAGAGTTTCAAAGTTCAAAATCGCCCGGATCGAGGTATTCTCGACTGTTCCCATATTATGAATTCCTCTAGGCTACTCGCCTTTCGTAGCACGAGATAGCTGACACCTTAATGTTGTTGAGGAAGGATATCGCTTGCCATGGCAGAGGGTAGCTTTTGCATCAGCGCCTCTAGGCTGGACTTATTTAACTCGTAGTTAGGCAATGTATAGGTCGCCCATCAGCACAGAGTGACGGCCCTTTACTCAAGCTTCTTGAGGCGCAGCCGAACGTAACCACCGGTAAGTTGGCGACCTCTCTAGGCTCCACCTGACTGACAACTGCCATGCTTCTCCGCAATCTCGGTTATCGGAAAAATTTTTGTGAAGGATGCCTCATGAGTTGGACCCGTCTGACAAGTCATACCTGAATGACGCCGACTAGTTTTCTTTTCCTTGTACACAGCGAAAGAACTTTTGGGAGATCTTGTGGTTGGCAGCGAGTGTTGGAGTCCTTGCGTACATCATGCAGATGTCTCTCACAGGATCTCTCAAACGGTAAAGTAGATTGCTTTGCCAAAAGCAGATGTGCATGGATAGAGATTTTCAGTGTGTTATTGGTGGACTTCAAAGCGGTATCACTGGATACTAGCACCGTTGTAAGGACCACAGTCCACCTTAATCGACTTCAAAATATGGATGACGTCACGCTTGAATTCATTCAGAAATACTCAATTTTTCTCTACTACTCGGCAATGCGAAGACCGCATGTGGGGATCAGGCTACGCCAAAAGATCATGCATTTCGATCAGAGAATGCGACCGTACTCAGGTTATTTAACAAAGTTAGCAGCCTCTAATTACCACCTCCTTTGGTCCCTATCGCATCCTTTAAAAGCAAAAATTCCGAAAATCGACCTCAACTCGAGAATGAGGTCCACCTCTTCTTTTTATCATAGTTGCCGTAGTTCTATGAGAATGGAAATGAGAAGCTGTGCAAAAGAAGGCACTAGTCCTAGTCATCAACTGCGGTTACCTTGTAGATTGGAGATGTCCTTTACTGACCAGAAATTTAGTTCGAAAAATTTGGTCAAAGTGTCGCAGGACTTTTCGAACAACCTAATAGTAGTCCGCACTCACATGACACTTTGCTGTGCTGCAATTACAGATAACTGAAGCTTTTTGAGAGTTGTCAAAGGTACAGCTCGAGCTGCCCTAACGTGCAAAACCTCTTCCCTACAAAAAGAAGAACGGTCCGCGATTGCAGAAGGTGTATCCCGATCACGGCTGCAAACTACATAATAGTTGAGCTGTAAAGCTGCTACGGTGACTAACCCCAGACCACTCCTAGCCTGTCTCGTTTCACATTTCTTCTTCTCCTTATTCTTCAGCGTTTGTCCCGCTCTGTAGCGGGGTCCGCTCTCCTGATTTTGTTACGCCATTTATTCCGGTCGAATGCCTGATCAGGGTGAGCACCAACTATCTTTGAAATCCGCGTGCAGCGTGTCAAGCCAACGTTGCCTGGGGCGTCCTCTCGGTCGTTTGCCGAGCACCTCGAGCTGGAGACCAGTTTTGCAGACGGTGTCCGCCTTCGCGCGAAGTACGTGGCCATACCATCGGAGACGAGATTCTCGCATTTTATCAACTATGGAAGCTACGCCAAACTTCTTGCGTATGTCATCGTTGCAAATCCGATCCATACGGGTGACACCGGCCGTCCAACGTAGCATTTTCATCTCCATCACACTAAGGCGGGCTTCGACTTCCTTGGTTGCAGGCCAGCACTCAGCCCCGTACAACGCTACTGGTCTGACCACAGTTCTATAAATCTTCGATTTGAGGTGCTCCGGTATGGTCTTGTCACACAGAACTCCAGTCATCGAGCGCCATTTCGCCCATGCTGCACTCACACGAGAGTTCACCTCTGAGGTCAGACTGCCATCGGACACAATTTCTGATCCAAGATACTTGAAGGCTCTTGTGCGTGTGAGCTCGATGCCACTGATCCTAATGGAATCGGACTCATTTGTATCGGTCGTCAAGTACTCGGTTTCTTGATGTTCAACTTCAGTCCGAATTTTAGGCGATCAGACCAAGCTTGCACCTGCTGCTCGAGTTCGTTCTTATCTTCACTGGCCAGCACCACATCATCTGCGTAGAGGAGCGTCCAAGGACTCGGTTTCTGGAGATCTCGCGAGATTGCATCCAAGACGACCACGAAAAGGAGTGGAGAGAGCGCAGAGCCTTGATGTACTCCGACCGTGATGGGAAAGTCCTGCGAAGTGCCTGATGGTGCATGCACGCGGCTCTTTGAGCTGGAGTACAGGATGCGCACCCACTCAATAAGCTCTTCCGGAACGCCGTGTTGCCGCAAGGCGTACCATATAACTTCACGCGGAACACGGTCGAATGCCTTTTCTAGGTCCAGAAAAGCTAGATGCAGTGGTACTTGCTTCTCACGATGTCTCTCCAGCAGAAGACGCGCGGCATGTATGGCGTCGATGGTGCTACAGCCTGCCACAAAGCCGCACTGATTGATAGAAAGCTGGACGATTTCGCGAATACGACTGTCAACAATACGCTCAAAGATCTTCATACTGTGTGACAGCAGGCGAATTGGACGGTAGTTCGAGCAGTCCGCAGGGCTGCCCTTCTTCTTCCAAATCGGAATCGTCGTGCTCTCTTGCCAGTCCTTGGGCGTCTTCTTCTCAGCAACGACCTGATTGAAGAAATCCGTCAACCATTGTGCAGGGTACCAGCACCGTGCCTTCCACAAGTCGGCTGCCACGTCGTCAGGTCCTGTTGCTTTGCCTGACTTCATCTTTCTGAGAGCCGCCTTCGCCTCTTCTACGGTTACTTTCTGAACGGGACCGTATACAGGGGGAGGAAAGGGGCTGGGTGTGCATACTCTACTCTTGAAATATTCT
>MU934815.1:0-11387 GCA_036418165.1 Cooperia oncophora
CAACGCTCCTTACCACCACTCCATACACCGTAATAGTGTTGAAAGGAGCAGGTATGATGCTATTGGTCAAAGAATGTTGACCACCTGTTCGGGTAAAAGAAGAGCCTGATACTAGGCGGCTAATGAAATGTGTGGAAGAAGGTAAGCGCGGCGGAGCCGCGCAGTATCCTAGGAGGCGCGCCGGAGTCAGCCGGCGAAGCCGGCTGGTATGATATATCACATCGTACGTATTACTCGTTTTCTACCACTTTTTGTCGCATGCGCGCTCCAACAACAAAGCAGAGAACGGCTCTGACGGGGGACACACTCATACTGCTTGACACGCCCCCTACCTCCGCAACAGACTAGAGTATGTCCCAACCTGTAAATGCGATATGTCGTCAAACGACGTGCTACACTATTTTTAAGGGAGTGTTATGGTTCAACAATAACGTTTGCATAACCAGTGCTACCATGAACAGCGACAGTACCGAGAGAAGAGTTTCGCTCACATCTACCACTCCCTGGCTCACAGCGATATAGCGCGCAAAACTTAAGACACACCTGAATCCCATTTGGTTGTAGGCGCCAGCGATCGGGAACCATGAAATAAGTCCGCCCAACGGAGCAACGGAGATTAGCGCTTCTTTCTGTGGATTCGATAGAAATCGGTGCTTATGGATGGTGACGTTTACTCGAGAGTCGTTAATTTCGCGGATACCAAACTCGTCATAAACTGTAATATTGAATTACATCTGTTGCAAATTTATTTGTTCACAGATTGGCGAGATTTTTTGAACTCAAAATACCTTGCTCATCTCCTAAAAATGGGTGACCGGTAATGTAAGCATTTATTCACCAGAGGATGGTCTTTTAGTACCACTCGCTTGTCCTCCTGCTTCTTCTTCTTCTGCAATATGGACAAGAATGTTATCCGCCACATCGGCACCGACCCCTCCAAGCGCTTCCTCAAACTCTTTCCTCTACCACCCTGACGCCAGCATGACAGCTGCCGATGCTAAAATGATGGAGCTTCATGAGTACGATGCCCTCAATTACCGGACTATCTCCCACGACGCTAGCGCTTCAAAGCGGGGAGCCCACAGTTCTAATAACGAAGTGTGGTTTGGGTGTGTCTGCGAACTCACTTGAGCGGAGCGCGAGATTGGTTGATGGCTCTCTCTTTGAAATGATGTAGCCGGTATTGTTCCTTCTAACGGCTGAGACCGTCTTCTACTGTACCGTTATGAAAGAGAAAGCCTTACACTGCATCCAAGTCAAAGGATGATGTGAACTTTGCGTCGCGCCGGGCTACGTCGAACGATAGTAACACTGAATTGGTCGACAAACTGAATTTTTTAGCAAGGCCTTGCAAAAAACAATGCCTTTTCATAATTTTTGCTCTCGTAAACCTCGTCTTATACACAATTGCGCTCGTAAGCGTCTCTACAATGAGCCTAATTTGGAAAAAAAATCTATGATAGAACTTTCCCGCCAACCGGATATTACTGTTTGTTGGTAGACACTCCGCTGATAGTAAGCACGTTTGTGCTATTCTAAAATAGAAATTAAGAAACATTGCGCCACCTATAAAAATTGAGGGGAGCTGTGCTTGTGACATCACCTTGGGGGAGCTCTGCCGATCACGTCAGTTACTTTGAAAGTCGAAGAACCTATTCAAATGGCTGCTTACGATCAATCTATCGTCGACTTTTCGTCGAAGCTGTTATAACACCAGTGTTTCCGGCATCGATAATTTTTATGCCACGAATCGCGTTATTTTGGTGCGATGGTGGATCTGTTATACCTGTTCTCGTAGACTGAACTCAAGTACAAAGCATGACCCGGCCGGTCTGTTTCATCCACATCAAATCTGAAGAAAATATTACGTGATTCATATGGGTACCGTATACTATATTAGATGTTGTAGTACATAATTTACTGTCAATTTTCCATTAGAACTTTTTACTCACGGTCGCTAATGAGGGAATCTAACAGGCTGGGAAGAAATTCTGCGATACCTTGATGAAGGCGCTCTAGAAAAAAGCAGAAATAATTTGAATATTTTCACCACTGAGTAGGGGAGAGTGTGCTCTGAGATTTTTACATACATGCAAACTGTGGCCTTGTGGATGTTTTGCAAAAGTCAAAGCTCTCGAAGGTCGAGGTATTTTTCAGCCTATTCTATTTGACGTGTTCTTGTAAACACTTTGTCGTTAGCCCTCCCGGCCACTTTGTCGCGGTGGAGAGAGCTAATGCAAGAAATTTCGCTCGCAACGGCAGTGTTCCCGAGGCAGGGATAGCCGAGTGGTTAAGAGTGTAGACTCATAATCTCACTCTGAGCCACGAGTTCGATCCCTGCCGAGGCACAAACCTGCCTTGCAAAAATTGCAAAAATGGGGACGATACCAGCGTCAGGCCCAGGTTGACAGGCCGGCTGATGGAGGAACCCGTCACAACATCATGACAAGTCGCAATAGATATCGTGGTAAAGAGCTTGAACGCTCACCCGGAAGATGAGGGGGGGGGTCGCAGAACCCTCGCCCGAGTTCTGTGGTCAGTATGCGAGGGCTACCGAGGGTGAACGACCTCGGCCAAAGAAGCTAGTTCGAATTGGGACCCTGAACGTGGGGTCGCTTACCGGGAAGTCTCGTGAGGTTGCCGACCTCATGAGACGCAGGAATATCCAAGTCCTATGCCTGCAGGAAACGCGATGGAAGGGTGCGAGGGCTCCCGAGATTGGGGAAAGCGTCAAACTCTTCCACAATAGAGCAGATACCAAACGGAATGGCGTGGCACAGTTAGACTGGGTAGCAGAATTCCTCAAGGACTGTGTCTCCACTGTGAACAGGATCAGTGACCGGATCATGGGAATGAGAATGGACACGAAGGAAGGGTATTGACCGTACTGCCGGTCTGTACTGACAACAATCGCTTTCCGGGGTGAAAAAGGGATGAGTTCGACCTGACCCTGGCGAGGGGCCATAAGATCGGTCCCGGAAGAAGGCCTAATTCACCGTGCTGGTACCGAAATGGACCATGGGTGAGGGACAGAAGGTCTAGTAAGAGGTGCCGTGAGGTCAAGGAATAGGGACAAAGAACGCTGAGGGAGAACGCAATCCTTGACCTAGCCACAGCCCACGACTTAGCAATCTGCAGCACCTTCTTCGCGAAAAGGAGGACCCAAAAGGTAACCTACAGCAGTGGAGGGAGACAAACGGAAATCGACCATGTCCTGGTCAGAAGATCGTCTCTCAGCTGGGCCCTCAGCACAGGCCTCTCCTGACAGACATCGCCATAGACCTCCCCAAGAAGAGAGGGTGAGAGCGGAGCGGAGAATTCGGTGGTGGAAAATGGGCAAGGTAGAAAAGGATAGCCTCGGCCGAAGAATACTGGAGGCTGGGCTCCCAGACCCACATGGGCCAGTCCAGGACACCTGGACCTACGCAGCAGAGGTCATCCTACAGTGTGCAAGGGAGTCCTGGGAGAGACGCGAGGTGGTATCAGAGGAGACAAGGCAGCCTGGTTCTGGAACGAGGAAGTCCAGCGGATCGTCAAGCAGAAGAAAGAAGCATATAAACGCTGGCAAAAGACAAGGAGTCCAGAAGACTTCGGCTGCCTACAAGAGCTGCAAGCGACTTGCCAAGGCAGTCGTTGGCCTAGGGCAAGATAGGGAAATTGCGGACGCCCGACCTGTAACGACAAGCTGAAGGCCGAGAAGGGGACAAGTTCGTCTTCCGCCTGGCTAGGACTCGGCATCGTGCTGCTCGGACATCAGGGTCGTAAAGTCTGTGAAGAGCAGCCACCTATTCTCAGGAAAACCAGCCGAAGTTAGGAAGAGGTGGGAAGAGTACTTCGAGGGACTTCTGAACAAAGAATTCCCTCGCAAGGATAGCCCACAGATAGAGGCGACGGCAGGTCCCATCACTCCTTGGACGAAGGATGAAGTTCGCCGGGAGCTAGGCGGGAGACGACATGGAGTGGCCGAATAGCAGTGTGCGTCCAACGGGGGGGTACCTGATAGAGATGGAAGGCCCTTGGAGAGCATGGGGTGAGTTGGCTCACGCACTTCCTAAACAACGTAACAGCTGAAGGATATATGTCGGATGCGTGGAGGAGCAGCACAATCGTCCCCATCGTCAAACGGAAGGGGACGCGATCGGATGCTCACATCTACCGCCGGGATCAAGTTGATCCCATACATGAAGCTGTACTGGTGCCTGGTCAATAGGGCTTGAGGGAACTTGTCCCTTATTCGCGTGCACGGGAAATCAGTTCGGCGCTTCATGCCGCGAGAGGTCCACCACGAGATGCTCCTTCATCGCCAGACAGCTGATGCGAGAAGCTACCGAGGAAAAGCGTGCGACCCTGCTGCAGTTAGCTTCCTGCGAACCTCTCTAAGAAGGCATTCGACCGCCTGCCTAGGCCTGTACCCTGGAGAGCGCTTAGAGAATGTAACGTTCCAGAACACTTCATCTCCATAGTGAAGGACATGCTACGATGGGGCTTAAACAGCTGGTACGCTCGGCTTGACGAGCGAGTAAACATTACGGCTTGGTGGTACACAAGGAATCAGCCGTCAGCCTTTCGTTTCCTCTTCCTCCTGTACTTCTTCGTGTTATTGGCAAAAGGAACTCAATGACATCGGGGCACACTGGAAAGCCAGCGATCTACGCTGACGATATCCGCCCGGTGATAGCGACAGGGAAGAAACTCCAGGACATAGGTGCAGCTGGGTGGGTTTCAGGATGTGCTCGCTGAGGAAGCTCGGGCTCAACGTGAAGGTGAAGACCAGTCCCTGCAAGCTCGAAGAGTGCACCCGAACCCATCCGCTAGACCCGCCATGGCTGAGAGCATCGAAAGGGTCGAGGATTTCCAGTACCTGGGGAGCAACCTAGCAGCTGATGGCAGCGTGGACCAGGCGGTGAAGGCCCGAATCAACGCAGCCTGGATGAAATGGAGGGAGTCCACTGGCATCCTGTGCGACCGACGGTGCTCGAGAACGCTCAAGGGCAAAGGTGTACGGGCGGTTGTAAGGCCTACAATGCTCTACGGCAGTGAGTGCTGGCCCATCTGCAAGAACCATGAAAGGCAGCTCCACTCAGCTGAAATGAGGATGCTGAGATGGGCCTGCGGCTGGACACGACTCGACAGAGTCAGAAACGAGGACGTCAGGGCGGTCACACAGACGGCTCCGATCCAGCTGAAGGCACGAGCAGCGACTACGATGGTATGGGCACGTACTAAGGAGGCCTGAAGACCACCCAATAAGAAAGGCATTGGAATACGAGATAGAGGGCAAGCGACCACGAGGAGCCCCAAAGAAAAGATGGAGGGACGTCATAAAGAGGAACCTCACTGAAGTGAAAGCCACAGCAGAAGATGCAGTGGATCGGAGCAAGTGGCGACGCCTAATGAGAACAGCGGACCCTGCGACGGTGCGGGAACACCGCTAGGGAGAAGAAGAAGAAGAAACCGCAGTGTTCCGCTGCTGTCAGCCCTCGCAAGGTAGAGGTATCTTTTTCGAAGATAGGCAGCGCATAGGTCAGCCACCAGCACAGATCGATGACCGTTTACCCGACCCTCAGGAGGCGCGGCCGAGCGCAAAAATCCATCTTGGCTAGGCTACTGTTTAGTGGGAGTTGTAGCGCTTCCCGCAATCCCGTTAATGGAAAAGGGAAAATTTTGGATGTCCATGAGTAGCACTAGCCTGACAAAGCGCGCCGAGTGCTCGCAATTTGGTTTTTTCTTTTTGCGATTTGGAAGGACTTTTCGTGAAATGTTGTGGTTGGTAATGAAAACTGGTTGCCTTGCGTAAGCCATACATAGAACGTTCATCGGATCCCAAGAAGTAAAATCGCCTGCTCTGCAATAAGCAGAAATGCATGGAAAGAAGATCTCTGTGTCATTTGTGGGGCATCGGAGCGATGTTGCTCTTTACGCAGTTAATGCGACCGTTCAACGAACAGGGAAGGCTCTTACTATCACACAATTTGCGTCTTTCAAAAAGCAAGAAATTTTGAAAATAACATCTACTCGGAAACAAGGTTCACCTCTTCTTTTCATCGTACTTATCGTTATTAGAGTGGAATAGAGAAGCTGTGAGAAAGGGGGACATTTGTACTAGTCATTGAGAGTGCTGAGATGTGGGCAAAATAGGACCACGGGCGGGATTTGAACCAGCATTTTCCGCTTTCCGTGAGAGTTATTGCCCTATTAAGCTATCGGAGCCACTCTTACCACCCCCTCCTTCTGAGCTTTATGGCTATTTGTGCCATTACCTTCGACACTCGACGTGATGAGCCGATTAGCCGATACCGGCAGTGAAGAGTTGAGGGCTTTTTACAAGTTCCAAGCTGTTATTGTGAGATAGCTCCTGCCTAATAATATCAATTAGTAGTAGTTTAACCCATTGCGTACCGCGGCGTTTTTTCGCTGGCTGCCGCGTGTGCCGAACCACATTTCGGAACCTCGTGGTGCAGCACGCGGCTGAGCAGAGCGGTATTGCTTGCGCCCGCAGCGAAGTGTAAACTCAACGTACGTTATTTCGCTTCTCCAGGCTATTTTTTTTTGGAAACTACGCCTAATTTATGGCAGCCGTTCCAGATAGGCAATGATGGACGCGCTGAATAGATCGTTTGATGAACTTCTGATTGAAAGTGATGACGAAGTGATGGAACAGGGCCCTGATACCCCAGAAGATATGGTTGTCCGCGTGAATCATTCAAGTGATGAGTCCGATTGGGAATCAAGCGAAGAAGGCTCAGATACAAACGATGGAGGGATTCAATGGACCCCAAATATCAGCAGGCAGAACAATTTTGACTTTCAAGGTTTCGGTGGTGTACTGGATGAAGATGTTCTATCTTACCAGTACCCAAATTTTTCCGGCGATTTTTCACAAACGATCTCGTTGATTTGATTGTAAGAGAAACCAATCGTTATGCTATCGCAAAGTACTCAAACTGGATTAATCTCGACGAGGGCGAACTACTGAAGTTTTTGGCGATTTGTTTCCAAATGGGACTCGAAATCAGGTCAAACCTCAGAGATTACTGGTCGACAAGAAAGGTGTTTAGTGAGTCGTTCGCAGCAATTTTCATATTTCTGCATTAAGTGTTTCCACACATATCATCAACGGTGTCCTGTTTAATCCTTTATGAGTGTTTATGAACGTTGAAAATAAATGAAGATCGCAATTGAAGTATTTCATGAAAGAGGTCAATAACCCAAGTGCTCCTTCAGCGATCGAGGTCCCACGTACTTATGTTTGTTCTCCGTGTTCGAAAACATATGCTCGCAACTTTGTAGCAGAAAAGGATGCAAAATAATCCAGATGGAGCGAAAGAATCATCGTGTTGCACTGGCCGGCACGCGGTACGCAATGGGTTAATGGTGGTCATCTTGTGAGTTGAGTGTTACTTAGTGAAGGGGAATTTGACCAGAAATCATGGTCATAGCGTCGCAGGACGTTGTTTCGAGCCTGCTGGTATTATCCTACTACATATGTTCCGCTAAGTGTGTGTGTGTGTGTGTGTGTGTGTGTGTGTGTGTGTGTGTGTGTGTGTGTGTGTGTGTGTGTGTGTGTGTGTGTGTGTGTGTGTGTGTGCACGAAATTCATAACACCTGTCCCAGTAGCAGAGAAACGTTGATTCCAGGAAGTGATATAGGGGGTGGGACAGGAACATTCATGGCGGGTGACAGGATGTGATATCAGTTGATAAGATTCGATAAGAGGCGTCCAAAGGGGATGGTCACCCAGTCCATAGTGCGGGCCACAGCAGCAGTGGGACGTTTCCGAGCAGTGAAATAGGGGGTGGGACGAAAACATTATTGGTAGGTGACAGGATGTGATATCAGCTGATAAGATCTGATAATGGACATCAGAAGGAAGGACTACCAAATTCATTGCGCGGCTCACAGCACAGTGGGACATTAGTTCCAAGAAGCAATACAGGGGCTGTGAAGGGAACATTATTGGTGGGTGACAGGGAGTATCATCAGCTGCTATGATCCGATTAGAGGCGTCAGGAGGGAAGGGTGACTAAGTCTATAGCGCGGGTCACAGCAACAGTGGGACCTTGGATCCGAGAGGTGATATAGGGTGTGGGACGGGAACATTATTGGCGGGTGACAGAAAGTGATAACAGTTGATAAGATCGATAAGGGGCCTCGGAAGGGAGGGTCATCAAATTCGTAACGCAGTTACAGCAACAGTGGGACCTCAGATTTGAGAGGTGACATAGGGTGATATGAGATGTGGGACGGGAATATTATTGGCGGGTGACGGAAGTGATAGGAGCTAAAAGTGACAAGGTAACATGGGAAAATCCGCTTCACCGCTCACAACAACAATGCGATCGATATGACTCAAGTATAACGATCTCAATGATTCCAACAGAACTCATTCCTCACTGCTTATTAGTAACGACATCATGTACGACCGCTAAGCTAGCTCTATTCCAAATGCATGGGGTTTGTTTACAGAGATGTTATGAACAGCAGCAATTGACTTAATCACTCTTACCACAATTATCTTCCATCAACAACCTTAGTGAGGGCCATTCCACTGCTGAATGCGGGAGTGCATTCCAAAGCAAGACGCTTTAAGAGGACAGAATGCATGAATCATAGGCTGCTTCAGCGGCTAACCTAACAGGCTGCAATATTCCCGTGTAGGTTATGAACGTACCAGTCGGATCGCTGGCTAAGGCCGGCTCTCCTCCTTCTGTGATGCGGCAGGCGCTGCTGCTGCTTCTGCGTCTTGACGGAACAAGCGCTGCTTTTCAGTTCTTGGCTGATGCAGCTTAGCACACGGCAAATCCGCATGGCCCGGCGAAGCCGGGCCATGTCACAGAAGGAGGAGCGCCCGGCGACAGCTGGGCGATCCGACTGGTATCTAGTACCGAATTAATGGTACTGTTTAACCACCATCCGTTTATCACACCTGGTGTGCTATGACTCCAAATAATAGATTGCATTACTACACAAAAATAGGTACCAAAAACCCCTCTAAAATAAATATTATTCGCATTATCTAACCGCCACCAAACGATTCAGAAACAACTTTAACTAGTTCAATACCCAATACAACTAGCGACAAATTCCACGACTGTGCCCTGTCGCTTTAACGAAGATTTCTGTGAAATTATTGACCGTGAAAGAAAGGAGAAACAGGTTACTGTGCTGAATAAGACCATCGCTCTCGTGGTCGTTTTCGAGTGACGTGCATTCGACGAGGAGATGTTGAGCGCGCGAAGGAGAAGCCGGACGACCAAATGGCAGGGTGTAGACGGATATGCTAGACCGAATCATCACGCAGCGACTGAGGAATGGCTAAGTGCTGCGAAACTTGTTTTTGTCATAAGCATAAAGGACAAAAGTGTCATACGTTCGTGCGCCTGCGCCCCTTTTAATACAGAATCGATTTCACTTTTAACGTACCTTTCCCTTTAATGCCTTTTCAAAGATCTATGTGATAAATGAGACTGGAAACAGAACTCACAGTCAGTTACAGATCCGTTACCGTAGCTGTGCAGCTGAGTGATAGTTACATGGTAAGTGAGTATATTGGAGTACAGAACGGACATGCATACTGTGCAGAGAAGTATGAAGAAAAGTGGAATCTGAAAGTGAGTTAATTCAACAAAGCGAACGGAATTTTGCGCAGTATAGGTTACATGCAACTGAAATTCGCTATTTGCAGTTATAGTATAGTGGCAGTTTGGCTGACGCGCACTTCTGCACGCACGGTCCATGGCTGTGGCTAAGGCTATGAATTTTGTGAACCTCCCTCCTTGTCTGACCTGTGCAGCTGTTATCTGTCTCCATCGATGATTTTCACGGGGTGACATGGGAACACTGCTAGTGGGTGACAGAAAACAGCTGATATTCTTTACAAGTAAACTACGTGATATGTTGCTAAAGTGCACCGTTTACGAGACGGAGTGGGCGTAGTATCCACTCCTGTGTTAGACAGAGGCATGACTATAACTGCCCAGAATGAAAATATCCCACAATACATCGGCCACCCCGAGTTCGTAGCCGCGCCCACCGCTATCACAGGGATTTCGAGTGTATTAGGAGACAGGGAAATTAGTGTGTAAGCACGTTCAACCCTTTCAATGGCAATAGAATCGAAACTGAATCGACCAGTGAACTCTCAACTTCCCGCAAAAGCGGATGCCTGATATTATTGGCCACTGAGGTCCATTAACAAATGGTTACGTGAAACCTGCTTGCCACTTTCATGGAAGCACGGAAATTCATCACTCCTTCAAAACAGAGATCGCTCAAATGATAATGGATGTGGGGAGACTACCAATAGGTGGTTGTAAGTAAGCTGACAGGACATCATGGCGGTTCTTAGATGGGGGAGGGCTAAATTCATGGCTAGCAACAAAGCCGGCCGTTGCTATTCGATGTTCAGAGTAGACATATCGATAGTTAACACACTGGGAACTGCTCCCGGCAAGTAATGGTGGGTAAGGAACAGTAGCGGCCAGAGATGGGTGTGACATAGTTCCCTAAAATGGCTTATATGTATGAGCCGTGCGAATCTTCCGATAGGTCAGGGCACCGTCAACCCGCCAGCGGTATATATGTGGTTTGGAAGGAAAGTCTTGTCACTGTTGTGACTTTTTTCTTTTTTATTTTCTAACTCGATATAGGTTGGAAATTAGTCAACAACATACTCGTCATAGTTAGCTACTGCACTGCTCCACCCAATGGACAGCTAAGCATTCCCCCCTTCCCAGAACTGAGAAGGCTGCGAGTGGAGTAAGTCAGCGCCCCCTCGACTGACGTCATCAAAGTTACTGAAAGTTTTCTTAGCTAAGAAAGCCTTAGGGAGGTGGAGCAGGTAGCAGTCGGTAACGGAACAGTAGAATATTACTCTGAGCGGGGAATGCCGATCTCCAGCCTTGCTCCTCGATTCGCTTTGGTCTTCATAGCAGGTATGGCCCGCGTCTCGTGTACTACGAACGAGGTAACTTAGACCTCGGTCATTTTTCTCCAACAGTTTCCACGAATTTCTGGAGCTGAGTGGTGCAAGTGGTAGCGGTGACCGTGTGTTCCTACGGGGCAGCTCGTTGTGCAGTAATCCCCTCGCGTTTCATGAGCAGTACAGGAGAACCATCTCGGGATAGGTGCCCGGTTTGGACTGCTAAGATGGGTCTTCTCCTTGAGAGAGAGAGAGACACACACATCACTGTATGGACTGAAATCACAGAGGACCCATCTCTCATCGCAACTAAGCAGTCTCCTAGAAACCCTTTCGACGAGGGCAGAGAAGTGGAGACTAACGAAGCGGTACCCGGGTGCACAGCGTGCCATCGGTCAAGGTATGAGTATCCATCAAGCCAGTACTTCTTGGTAGTCAAAGGCTTACAGGCGGTGGACGACTGTCA
>MU934823.1:0-11451 GCA_036418165.1 Cooperia oncophora
TCGTCTGCCCGGATGACGACTGTATATATTGAAAATGCGCTCACATGTTGCAGCTCGCACGGTTTGAAACCCATCGCTCCGCTTGAACCGTTAGACCTCTGCAACTAGTAGGTTGGCAGGAAAGTTCTGTCACTTTTTTCAAATTGGGCTTTCTTTTTATAGAGAGGCGTGTAAGATCAAAATTGTACAGCAATGTTACTGCGGGGTCCTTGCCTGTTTTTGAGCACCTCATGGATGCCATCGCTTCACAATGCAGGGAGGCGCGATACAAAGTTGGACATCATCTCAATCTTGGCTTGAACTCAGACTTTTCGAGGTTTTCTCGTAATTTCTCGTCCAGTAATGATTGATTACGGGAGGCAACTCGCAGTTAGAAGGAGCAATGTCTGTGCTACACCACTGCAAGGGGAGAGCCATCCAGCTCTATTGCATGAGGAACGGCTAGAACTTTTTTGGAAGTGCGCTGCACTATCAGAAGCATTTGGAGGGGTCGGTGGCGATGGTAGCGGATAACATTCTTGTCCATATTGCAGAAGAAGAAGCAGGAATCAAGCGAGTGGTACTAATAGAAAGACCACTCTTTGATGTATAAGTGCTCACATTACCGTTCACCCCTCTTCAGGTAATGGACAAATATTTTGAGTTCGAAAAAGTGACAGAACTTTCCCGCCAACCTAATAACTTCCTCACATACACATCTGCAACACGCAACATAAACGTCGAAGCGGTCCAACGATTAATGATCGAGCGCGATCGATCGCTGCGATCCGATGCGCGAGTGAGCTTCTCCAGTCGCAAAGTATGAAAGGTGCTTGACCCCAGGCATTGAACTGTAATGCTGGATAATGATTTCTTAGGAGTACAATATCCAGGGTCCATTAGCACGTGCTGAATGTAAGCATGGAGCTCAGAACCGCACCCTGAAGTAAGTGAATACCTTCCAAACCAAATCACATATTGTCGGTATCTTTGCAATTAGTGGGGCAGTGTCAGGGGGGAGGGGGCGGGAACGAGAACCCTGCCCTTCCTCCCGGCTGGTAGAACTACCAACAGTGATCGAGTAATCGTTTTTGGAGGAAAACAGCCAGTGGTAATAACGCCAGGCTTTTTTCATGGCTCTTGACACTGCCCCGACAGGTCTCGATGATATTAATTGCAAGTAACATGTTTGATTGCCAATTACTGCTTTCGTGACTTAGGAGCCGTTCTGTTCACGTCACATTTACAGTTTCGTTTGTCTAAAGGGAACAGAGAAAGAAAGGATATCTCACGTCTGCACGTAATCGCTCCTCTTCTGCAGTCAGTTTTTCGGATCTTTCATGAAGTTCGGCAGCTTGAGACATTCTGTGGAATTTTTAATTTTAAATTTATTACTTACGTCCTAAGTGATCCAGAGCGAAACAGAATAAATAAACAAGTAAATTCCGATCATTGAGGGTTCAAGGCGGAAAAAGCAGAATATTCCTGGTATGTTTCTCTCTCTCTCTCCCTCCCTCTCTCTCCAAAAGCGTAAGGCTGCAGGAGTGCTAGTAGTGGGAAAAATGAGAGTGCTAGTAGCGGGAAAAATAAAATGACGAACGAAAAATGTTAAACGGCAACGATCACTGTACGAACACTTCTGGACGACTTTCCCTTTGGCATATTGCCAAGTTTTATACGCACGTAGATAGATAGGCTGCACGTATATTTTCATAGATCCATGTAGCTGCGCTCCGTATCAAATGCACATCAGTTATGAAGCGATAAGAGTGCCAGCGTCGATGTGACTGTAGAACCATTTGTGGGCGGACGGCTGCGCTGGGCGTCTGGTTTGGCACGTTGCATCTTGGTTAGGCGCTATAACGGTGCCCCTCACTGAAAAAAGCGTTCGCTAAGGGGCACAATATTTCTTCATAGTAGGCGTATTGACCTTGTACAGCTTGTCGTTATCGTATTACTGCCTCTAGGCGATGACTACTTGCATGCCTACTTCAGTGTTTCCCATTCTTTTGCTCCTCTGTGTAGTGCTTGATTACGAAAGGCTACCCCATTAGTTGGAGCAGCTTCATAATAACAGCAAGGCACAGAGTCAATATGAGTGTGGAACGCTACCTTCCTGTCGCGGCATGGCAGTACGGGTTGACTTGGAGCATACACTTGACGCGCGATCACATTGTTATTTCCCCAGCAAGGGGAGGTCGTATTTGGGTTAAGAGAATTTTTTTGTTGATAGTTATTTTTCTTGTTTCAGGGACGTTGTAGAGGGGGACGCCATTTTTCTTGTTCCATGTGTACTGTGCCCCGCCGCTCACCAACAGAGTGAGGCTCGATGAGCATGGACGAGCCAAGTCGTATTAAGTAAGCCAATGCACCTTTGCTGGGGGGGGCGGGGTTCTTGTTACTAGTAATGTTACCCTTAGGAACCACTGTGGTCTTTTGAAGCATCGTTGTTAATAATGGATATCCACATAATGTACAGGGGGGGGGGCAAAAAATGACATTTTGGCCGAGTCACATATCAGCAAAGTTTTCGCAGCCCAGAGGACGTGGATACGAGTACCAGGGCGGAAGATACCCAAGATGTTCCTCGATAAGCAGGAGCAGGCTCTCGCCCATCACCTTCATGTACACCAAAATATGAAGCCATCTCGCAGCCTGACTGGAGAAGGCCTATGGAATTCACGTCACCTCCAAACAGCTGCGAAACTTCTTGTATGGAGTATCCATGGACTTGGAGACTAGCACTCTTCATCTGGAAGATCTCCAACATCGAGCAGCTCCGACAACGATCCAGGATTTCATCTTCGCCGCAGTCGCTAAGGCGCGGGTTGATGACATGGAGAAATTGATGGAACGGAAATATTTTTTTGTGGACCCCACTGAAGGTGAGCGCTGACGGTTACATCGACCAACTCGAGAGAATATCCTCCCTTCATGTCGTCGCCTGTACCATCTTGGAAACTTCGTACTGCTACAGGATTGGGTGCCAGCACATGGAATTGAAGAGAGTTAAAAAAACTAACTGAAGAGTTAACTCTCGCTTACTTGGAATCGAGGGGCGTTGAGCTGAAGAAGACGGAATATAAGTGTGTCACCTCGATTACCGGGCTCGAGCGGAGCCCAATAGGCTGGTCTACAGTGGCGGAGAAATCAACATCTTCGCTGAACTCAGGCACCGAATCACGGTCGCGTGGCAGAATCTCTCGATGGCGCTCGTCCAGAAGGCTGTGGCGGAGTATCATGATAGTGTACAATGTGCTGTTGAATATGATGGTGGAAATGTCCAATCAGAATTTAATAAAGTGCAACTTATATCGCTTTGAAAATCGAGGAAGAAAAGGGTCCTTTTTTGGCGCCCCTATGTATGTGTCCCAGAGATGGGGTAGGCGTGGCCCTTGCTTCATTCAAGCAAGGCATAGAATGTGTTTTTCGTAGTATAGTTCGATTTGGTGCTGGACAAGGACATGATTGCAATTGTTTTGAAACCAAAATGCTAAATCAGAAGCGCAGACGCAGCCGAGTTCATAAGAAGTTAGCCGCCACGCCCTACCCATCAACGTGATATGGAATGTATCATGTGGAGAATAATCTGTAGATGTAAAGCGCGTGAAACTACCTTTCTGCTAGCTGTCTCTCAATAATCCCTTTCAGGTTGTTTGTTTGCTCGATGTTTTTCAGTATAGTTTTTATATCTGCTTCTAGTAATGACTTGAGATCTGAAACCAACATTCATTATGAAGCCACGTCCATATTCCGCGATAAGCGACGATCGGTTTCATTTGTTCAACGGAAGAGGAGAAAAAGAACACCGAGGAAGTGCCCCATTTCCCTAAAGACTCAGTGTTTCCCTTTGTTAAAAGCCTCGCTTGGATCGAATTTGTTGTCTTTCATCCATGCCAAACAAGGCCTCAAAACCTCGTCTGGCAGAAGTAGAAGACAACAACTCCAACCGATGGTGTGGTTCTCTTTGTCCGCCCTCATGATAAGCGCGGAATGGGCCGTGACCGTTTAACACTCGCCTTGTAATTCCTTCACTTTATCGGCACCTTTTGGAGTTGGAAGCGTTAAGAAGTTGTCCAACAGCAACAGACGCGTTCTGAGAGATTTTGTTATAGTCTGGTTTGGTTGGCGAAGACATCCTAACTCGTTTTATTTTGAGCAAAGTACTCACCAACGTTTCGTGTTCGTTGAAGTTCTGTGCTTGCTCGAGGTTCATCACCGTTGTACTCAGCTCGATCCACAAATTCTGATACACACCCGGTTTATCGGTCCTTGCGTCTTCCCAAACCTGAGCTATCGATATTACTTAGGTAATTTCCGCTAACAGATAAATAGAATTACTCATAGGCTAGGCGAGACGAATGGGTCCGCAGAATGTAGTAGAGTGCCACTTTCTCCGCTGAAAAGTGCACAGGAAAGGGATTCGAATTTGACGGTAAGTGAGAGCCGTCTCCGTACCCCGCCTGAGCTATCTTCAATGGACTTGCGTCAGTGACAAAATCCCGCGGCGAAACACGCACTTAGTTTGTAGAGCAACCGTAAGTGAGAGGGTCCAGACAGGCCGAGCGTTTGGCTCAGGTTAGGAGTGTGGATGACCGCGCGGCACCGCGAGGCTGAGTATGGAGACGGCACTAGGTTATCACTACCCTTAAGCCTTGTCCCGAACATTTTGACCGGAGAAAGGACCGGGATCTTTTTAACCGAGTGTACAGTTTGCCTTTGAGAAAATACGATATTTTATGCTTGTTGTATGTGCAAAGGGGGCAGTTTTTGAGAATTTTTGAAAACCGTGCTGATACTCGATAACCGTAGTCATGCTTCAAAAGGTCATTGATCCTGATGTTCGACAGTTTATTCATAAAAATACCGGGGTTCTCTGCATAGTGAAATAAAGCCGATCTATTTGTTGGAATTCTGCCAATCGATGGTTCGACTGGCTCGGCTTGTTAGTCGTCCCGTTGTTCTACGGCGGAAACAGTAATTTAGAAGTTTCATAATTCATTTGTTTTTTTTGTAGTGACACTGAACTAGGTCTTCTTTGGTTCACGAAAACTTTTAGGGGTGTAGACTGGTAACAGTTTCAAAACTGAACAAAATCCAGACATGTACCCTTTGCCAGTCATCTTTGTTTTCTATAAGAGCAGCTTGCAAAATTAGTTTGTGTTGTGGATTGAAGCGATTGCCAACGAGCTCAATTTTTATCTGAAATGCTTCTTGCGGTTTTTACAGCACTACTACTTCTTTTTATAGTTGATACTGAAGCAATCAGCCGGTCCTTAAAGGCAGTTGGCACGATGGTTTCCTACTTAGCCTAAAATGCTAGTAGGGCGCTGTATAGTGGGGAAATGGCGAAAGAACGGAGTGAAACGGTCAAAATCCTGCGAAAAAAGCCTCCGTTCTCAGTGACTTGAAAATCGATTTCGGACGAGTTTCCCGTAGGCATCTTGCCAATCACCGCTACCGAAGATACGGCTGCATATGTGTACCCATGTATGCATGCAGCATCACGCCGCTTCATACCAATCCCTTTGCTTCATAATTTGCTCAGCAAATGAATGAATACGAGCGTCAGAAACGGTCGTCCGTTTGTGGGCGGGCGGGCAAGGAAGGCGTTTGGGACGTAAAGGGCGTTATAGAGGTACCCTCCTTGGAAAAGGCTTCACGCAGCGCCTGGCCTGCAAGTTGCTTCTGCCTTCGGGTGTCTCTTCACAGCAAGAATCATAGGTAAATAATTTTTCGATCGCTGATTGTACGAAATCTCAGAATTGTTGTTCTTCCCACTTCCTAATGAGCCCTGCGCTTGCGACCACCTCCCTCCTTCGCTGTCAGCTACGACCCCCATCGTGTTTTCACAACGACGGCGTGTCCTGTAGCCAGGAGGGATGAAATGAGCCAATATGCTGTTCCTACTGATTGCGGCGGTATCAACTATCCCGCAGTTGGTATGAACGTTCTCAAAAGAAAAGTACCGGAATAGGGTTATCATCTGATAGTATTCCGCAGTTGGGGTTGACTATATACCTTGTAGGTGCATTCGTCTGGAAAATGGTAACTTTGTTCTACGGCTACTGTGATCAAGATGAATATACCTTTAGACAACATTTTATGGAATGATGGGGAACTGCAAGAGTTATAGTCGTGATTCCTGCAAATGATAAGGCGTGTGTTGATACGCAGCTAGAAAATCCCTTTCCGCCATTTTCCGCGGACTCAGCATTGCATCATTGGTAGAAAGGCCGCCTTTGCAGCGTTCCAATCCATGCCCCGTCGCACGCTCCTATCGTTTGCAGGGGTCATGGCTGCATATAACTTACAGCTTTCAGAACGTACCTGAAATCTATAGGAAACTAAACCGATTTTTGGCATGCGTTTGAGGTGAAGGATTTGTGATGCATTCTTTCTTTGTTCAACATCAAATACTATCAGAGTCTGGAATAGCGTGCCGTTATCTTTTCTCGTCGCTCGTCTCGTCAGTTAAGAATGGATCAGACCCGAACATCTGAAGAATCTTCCGCCAGTTCTTGTCAAAACTCTGGCTCGACTCTTCACGCGCTACCTGTCGGAATGCAAGGTACCCACCTCGTGGAAAACCAGCAAGACTGTGTTGCTGTACAAGAAGGGAGATCTGTACGACATTGGCAATTTATTGACTACAGATAGCAGACATTCGCCAATCTGCCTGCTATCTGTAGTCAATAAACTCGACTTACGACCTTCCTGAACAGTAAGTCGGCAACTACACCATCTCCGCTTTGCTGACGACATCGTTTTGATAACACCAAACATCGAGCAAGCGGAACGAATGCTGGCTGAATTCGACTGCGCGTGTGGAAAAATCGGTCTACGGCTGAATCTAACGAAGACGATGTTCATGAGAAACGGATTGGTTTCTGATGCCCCATTCACGCTCAACGGAACGACCATCTCTGAATGCTCTAGCTATGTGTACCTAGGTCGTGAAATCAATATGATGAATGACTTAGCTCCAGAGCTGAGCAGGAGGAAGCGAGCGGCTTGGGAGCCTTCAAGAACGAAGAACACCAAGCTCCGTGCCCACCTCTTCGATTCCGCGGTCCTTCCTGCCTTGACTTATGCCTCAGAGACTTGGACTCTACGAAAGCAGGATGAGCATGCGGTTGGCGTTATTCAACGCGCCATCGAAAGGGCGATGCTCGGAGTTTCCCGCTACACGCAAGTGAGAGAGGGAATCCGGAGCTCCGCACTCCGCCGACGATCGAAGATCAGAGACGCCGCCAGATCAACCGCATTTGCCAAGGTTTCGAAGATCAGGTGGCCGGGCACGTCATGCGTTTGAGGACGACCGCTGGACCAGAGCGATCACCGACTGGATTCCACGGGATGTCAAGCGAACGCCTGGACGACCGCCTACGCGATGGTCAGACTTCTTCGTGAAAGCTCTGAACGAATGGTATGAAGTTCATCGTGTCCCTCGAGCAGAGAGAGTCCATTGGGCAACTCTTGCACGTTGCAGGGACGAATGGAGACGTTACTGGCGCCCGCTCGAGGAACTCGATGATCAACGGGAGCACAGGTGATACAGGTGATATCCTGTCTCGTTTCTTTCGATATCAGCGCACAACTAGTGGACATAAGCAGCGTTCAGACTCTGAGACAATGCGCGTCTACGCGCTACCGTTGCATCAGCGCTCCAGTACTATGGACGGGTTCCAATGGGCTTCGAGAGTGTATGAGACGGAAAGAGAGTGCGGATTGCCTACTCACATAGTATGACATGCTCCTGTCCTCATGGGCAGTCCCAAACCAACAGCGGCCGGGGCCAGCGATACCAGGCAATGTCATTAAGCGACGCGCCCCTCCCATACTCTCTCAAAGCAGTAACCCGTCATAGCTCGTTGACGCCTACAGCGCCTTCATCGCGAAGTGTAAACACTGCCTTTGAGGCCACCGAGGTAACCGTAATGTGGGGCCTAGACGCTGAGCAGAGTGTCATTTTCTCAGCAATCATTTCAGGACGCAGTTGATTCCACATTGTGATACTGTAGTGGCTCGCTGACAGCCTTACAGTCTTGCTCGCTGCAGGACACTGGACCATGTCAAGGGTTTAGCAGGGCGCCAACCCGTTCTTCACAAGCTGTGGAAGCTGATAGGCGACCACATTCGGCGGAGAACTGGCTGGTACCTACGCCAAACCCAGCTCTCCCCAACACGCCCCAGCATCTGCAGCGAACAAGACCGTACCATCTTCATCCCCCACCATTTGAGGATCAAACTTTGAAGCGTAAGCCACACATCCCAACTGGTTGACCAGAAAAGCTTCCTTTTTTACTTACTCCGTCTCCCAGAAGAAGTGCATGTCGCTCTGTAACTCCTCTCAATGTGCGGGAAAACTATGTCAAATAACAGGAAGGAGTGAGATCAGAACACTCCTTTCGACGACAGTGCAATCAGCTTCCCTTTTACTCCTCTGTTATGGAAGGCGAACGGGTATAAATTCTGGGGACAGACTCACTTGGTCAAGGAACACTAAAGGTGGATTTGTTGGTTCATCAGAACCTGCTGCATTTAAGTGAGCTCGGAACATAAATGAAACACTCTTACAAATAACAATGTTTGCCAAAGTTGATGATTCGCTAAGAGCTCCTGAGAGTAGACCGGTCAATTTATCGAAGTCTACATGACTCCTTCTGAATAGGTTGCATTTTAGTCCATATCCTAAACGATAGGGCGGGGCGTGGAGTTGAAGAAAGGCCTGGGGAAAGCCACGATGGCCTTTTCCACCAAAGATGCCATCGTGAACCTGAATCCACAACAAGTGGCGAGAACGGCTGTTGTGGGCCTCCTACGCTCAACCTTTTGCGGGGTTCTTGACTGTAGCAACAGTTTATAGTATTCTGAAACGGCGCGATTCGGCGACGGGGGGGGGGGCATTTTGCTCTTTCAATGCTCCACTAGTCCCGGTTTGCATACTTTACACAGTAGGGCTGGTACCGGACTCGTTTGAAAGGGAAGCTTTCAACTGCTCATCTGCACGCCCCGAAATTGGCCGGTTGGCATTCTATCACCATTTGGTTCCCTTGAATATCGATGGTAGCTTACTAATTTGTCATAAACTCAACCACTCTCCAGAACATTGCGCTAACGTAGTTGAGAGGGGACCCTTCGTTGCGCCCCTGTATTCTTTACCCAAAAAGACCTAGGGCGCAGATGATAGTGGCCGGAGGATAATCCCCCAATCCTCACCGAGCCTGAGCTTTGGTGGGAGAAAGAGATACGGAGGCGTTGGCGAGTGGTTCCCACCCTTTCCTCTCCAAGCTGCACCAAGGCTCAGCCACTGTTTGGATTACTGAGCTACCAAGTTCGAAAAAAAAACATTAAGGGCGTGTTTGGGACTGGCTACGGTACGTCCGCTCTGAGGTGAGCCAGCAGCGTATTGCAAACTGGCTTTTACCATAATCAGCTAGGGTCTGGTGCCGATGGCGCGCACGTGATTTCATTTGCAGCGCCTCTTTCGAAGGTATATGACAATACAATCGAAAAATGCCTCGCGAGTGGGCGTGGCTAGCCACGCCGAGCCCAATGGACGAGTTTTGCCACATCGCAACATCGCACACTTTAACACTTTCGGCATCACCCAGTCGCGATTTATGAAACCAGCTATTTTACTTCAAGATAACTCTAACATTTGCTTTACATTCATCAAAACTAGGAACAAGTGATACGGTTTGTTATGACCACCTTTCAAAACTCTTCGAAGAAAGTAAGCGTAACGTTCATTTGCTGGGATGGCATGCTCACTAGTGGTGCCCTGATCATGTTGGCCATAATCAGATCAGTGGACACCTACTTCGTCGTAGATCTCGGTCAGTCGTTTTCCACCTCTATTGGATTCAATCTCTTGTCTGTTATTCGGCCTGGGTATCGTTTTGATTCCTTTGTGGAAGTTCGGTGTTAATGTGGTACAGGTAAGCGGTCCAACTTGTCGTGTTAAAGGTGAGTAGCAAAGGTCGGAACCTCTTCAGTATCCAAGATGACTCAGCCGGCAATAGCAGAGGCTGTACAACAAAGCTTGAAGCTTGGCAAGCAATGCCCAGGAAGCTCAAAGAAAAGCTGTAGCGCACACTGCAAGCGCTAGCGCACTGCAAGGACCAGGTCTCCATGGTCTTCACTTTTTCCGCTCAAATGTGCGCTGGAACGGAGCTGGAGGGTGGCTACGCGCGCTGCCGTTTGCCGACTCTGCCCACGCTGCAGCACCGATAGGTACACGCCCAATCATAGCTAACCGCACTGCTTGTCTGCGCTTTTTCATTACTATGTTCCCTGTCCTTGACAACGTCTTCTCTACGGATTTTGGCATCGACGCAAGCGCTGCACATTGAGGACAGCGCAGGCGGAGTATGGACGCGGCACAGTAGCATCACTGCCTTCAACTCCCTGCACTTTTGAAAGAAAAAGGCGACTGCAGAGCCATTACCCTTGTACACGGCGAGGACCGTCCTCGCGGTGAGTGTACAGGTCCTTTGAATGTGGAGCCCATGGACTCTCAAAAGGCCTATACTGGCTTGTGTTACCCGTATCCCTGTGATGGCCTTCTGCCGCCTGGTCTCTCTCCCGCATATTTCAGTGTATCCCTCTCGCGCCTTACTGCTAATCATGACCATCTTAGGCTGCGTTCATACTTTGCGGCAGCAAACTACTACCCACTAGCGTTTCGAGCGTGCGGCAACGTTAGCGACTGGGGAAGCATGGATGTCAATCTAGCGTGTACCAGCGTCTTCCAGCGCTCGCCAACGTCTACCAGCGCCTCAAGGCTAGGGAAGTATAGATATTGAATTAGCCGCTGCCAGCGTCTGCCGGCGTGTCCCAGCGTTCGGGAGAAGAGAGCATAGCGCGATAGGAGGGTAGCAGACGCTGGTCGAGTATGGTGAGAAAGGAGGGTGCAGAGTGCTGGTAGAGAGCATGACGCGATAGGAGGGTACCATTCGTTCGCTTCCCTCCTACCGTGCCTCCCTCTCCTCTTCCGGACGCTGGTAGACGCTAGATCGATACCTGTACTTCCCAGCCCCAGACGCTGATAGACGCTGGTAGACGCTGCCAGACTTAGATCGATATCTGCACTTTCCCAGTAGCTGGCGTTGCGGATGCTCGAAGCGCTAGTGGACGTTATCGCAAAGTATGAACGCAACTGTATCCAGCCATAATGGTCAGCTACAGGAGAAGAAGGCCTTATCGGGCCGCTTTCTCTTCTACCAACAACTCATATGGCTAGCATAGTGTATTTTTGTGATATTTTTTGTGACTTAACTTCATTATCTACAATTTGCAATCGCTCAAAGTGCATTGAAAGGGCAGATGACGTCCCATCGATCCACGTATCGTTGACCTATTTCGAGTTGGTGGCGTATTTTGAAACGTAGACGGTACAAGCTTTCTCTTCTACCAACAACTCATATGGCTAGCATAGTGTATTTATTATATTATACTACGTTTCAA
>MU934854.1:0-17687 GCA_036418165.1 Cooperia oncophora
CCATTGTTGATTTCTCCCGTATGACGCGTACTCAATTATCGCCCCTTAGTTGACGCGACAAAATAACTATTGGAAGAAATTGCCATCATTACGGATGATCGGGTAGGACGCGGGGGGGGGGAATCGTTGCATTAACATTGCCCTGCCGCCCCTTCCGATATTGTATCCTGAACCAAAAACATTACCAAAGTGTGTGGATATGCTGAGCTGAGTGTGTGGATATGCTGAGATATGCTGCAAGAGCTTCCTGCATTCAACTATTTCGCGAATCCCCAGCAAGGGGGGGGACGTAATTGGTCGCTTAAGGGAAGGGGAGGGGTGGTTATACTTGCCGTGAGAAAAATGTTTTCAGTTGTTGCCTTTTCTTGATTCTTCACGTTTCACGTGCGCTATACATCTCCTTTCTCTGCCCAGCTCTTGGGCAAGAGCGGTAGCTTCCGAGGCAGTGCGTAGCATCGTTGGGGATTCCCCAAAGGGGAGGGGGGTCTTCTATAGTCGCTGTGGGGGAGGAGAGGGTCGTATTTGTTCCGAGAAACTTTTCCAATAAGTTAATTTTTCTTGTTTCACGAATGCTATAAGAGGAGGGGGGTCCTGTTTGCTGGTTGTTGGGAGAGGGTGCGGGTCGTATTTGCCTTCTATGAGATGCCCTCCCCTGCTAGGCAGTGAAATTTTGGGGAAAAAGTAAAAAAATTGGAATTCCGGGAAAACTGGAAAAAGTGGAAGGAATTGGGAAAAATCTAAAAAAGGGGTAGGTAGGAAAGAGAAGGGGATCGTGTAAAGCCACCCCTTGGGGAGGGGTTCGGACTCAAAATTCCCAACCAATGATGTGCCCCTGTTCTGCGGAAAGAATTGGGGATGGTAGGTGGGATGGGTTCAGTATTTCAATGAGAGTGCGGGCCATGGAGGCTTTCCAGAATTTTGTGACCTTTTGAAATGTCTGAAGTCGTGCCCGTCATCTTGAAGGTGACTTAGCGACTTTGGCAGTGGTTTTATAATTCACATACATTTCTACTTTACAAGTTTCTAAACGGAGGGAGAGCGTCCAGCCCATTCCGAAGCGTACTAGTAACGCTGTATTCCACTTTACGGACAATTCTTTCCCGTCGGTCTATCCTTCTCCCCCCACCCCCTGCAGGCGCATCTTCATTAGCCATTTCTTGGCGTGGTTCGCCGGCTCAATTCCGCCGATGACGTCCGAACGTCGTCGCGGCTGCCACCGAGAGCAAAGAGCGCCTCACCTCGGCTGACGGCTGTGCGACGTCGCGCGGTGACGTGTTGCATCGCCGCAACGGCGGCCGGCGCCCTTCGCGCGACAAGGACAGCGCTTCGACCGCGTGCCTGTTCGGGCCGTCCGTCACATGTGCCGTCGGGCGATCGTCTCCTTCAGAATCATACGCGCTTTTTATCGGGCCATTCTTCACTCTTTGCTTCCCTGGTTCGGTTTCAGTCGTGTAATTGCGCTTATCATTTCAGCCGGCTGTTAATTACACTGCGCAAATTGTTCTCAACTCCGCTGGGCGGGATGCCAGCTTCGCGATCACTTCCGGGTTTCTTGTTCGATATCCCGCATTCTCAGCCAAACTTCTACTGGCAATATCAAGCACTTTTCATCGCTGTCTCACGTTGTCGCATTGATTGCTTTTGCGTGGATATTCCTGTTTTGGACCGGTTTTGTTCGAAATTTGGAGTTAAGTGAGTAGTTCTCGTGGAAATCTGTTTATTGCCGATTGGTTTATATTGCTAGAAATAATCGTACGCGATTACCGTAACTTGTCGTTTGGAGGGGATACCTTGTAAAAACTGTTTTTTTCCAATGTAAATTGGAAAAAGAAATGGCGCGGTCGACCACTGGGGAGAAGGCGGGTGAAGGGGGGGGGGGGGGGAGGGGGGAAGGCGCAATCTGTAGAGCAAAGATACGAAGTACTATATGAGTCTTACCATCTAATTGATTTTCGCACAGTTCCTGTATAATCTTGTTCACTACGGATGATGGCGCTTGTCAGCGCGCCTGCGTTTGGCGCGGTGCCAACCCGTTTTTTTCCTTAGGTAAGCGACCATCATGACCGGTTACCAGTTGTTTTCCACCAGTTGTTATCACTGACCCTCTTCTAATACTGATGAAGTGGGTTAGCGGCCTGCCAGAAGCAGCCGCGTAGACACGCCCCGTCATCCACAGCGAACCAGATTGTAATCATACCGGAGCTCACCCTCTATCAGGGCACGACGTGCCGCTGGTAAAATTTCCGGAGAGTAGGTCCCTCCCAAGTTTTGTCCCCTGATACGACTCCCCCTCCAGAACTTCCCCAAACTTCTTCCCACATTCCCCACTTCTCTACCAAATGTTCCGGATATTTCCCAGTTCTCCAGTTTTCCCCGAAATTTCCCTGTTGAGCGGGGCTGGGGGAGGCGAGGGGCGGGGGAAGGGAGGGTGCAAAGTACATGTGAAAAGGGAAGAACGACAAAAAGTCAACAGCTAGGAAAATTTTTCGCAGCACACCCAATTTTTCTCAAAGGCAAACACAACCCCTTCTCCCCTCCTAGGGCTTCTCCCTAACAATAAGACATAGAAACAAGAAAAAGAAATTATCAAAAAAGTTTTTCTCAGACTAACTACGACCATCTCACTTCTCAGACTAACTACGATTGCTGAAGATTTGAAAAGGGCGCAAGTCCGGTAGGGAAGAGCAGTTCTGTGGGAAGGGACAGTTCTGTTAAATCCTGTAAGCTGCGAAAGCTACAAAATGCCATGTCATCCTTTCTTGAAACATCGATATGATGCCGAATTGCTACTATTCAACGATCACCCCCTCAAAAGCTCAATTTTGTTTTGCTGAAACCTTGCTAAGGGTAATTCGATTTCAAATAAATATAATAATAAATTAATAACATGTATAACATAATAACATATAATATAATATAATAAATAACAAATATCGCATTAGTTTTTGGCGCCGGCAATTTGGTGCCACCACCTTTTTCACCAAAATCGGTGTTAACTCATATACTGGGGTTATTTGATGTCCTGAATATGACATTCCTTTGGCACAAAATCGCAAATCGCCTTCCCTGCAAACGAAAGGGCGTGTGACGGGGGCGCGACCTGGAGCGCGGCCAAGGCAGAGTTCCCACCAATTATAGCAGGCTCAGAATGGCACCATTGGTGAAAAAAGCCGTCGTGGCTGCGCTCTAATCGCGCCGCGTTCATGCCCTATCATTTGCAGAGATCATGACTCTGTTATCCCTGAGAAAGGTGCAGCAGGTCAAATTGCCTCCTGTGGAGAAGATTTCAGCTAATTTGGTGGTTTAGGGTATTTTAGCGCTGAAGTAAGGCGAGTGCGCCAGGCAGTTTCGGGCGAAGCGAATGTGATATGCGTGCTGTGGAGATCGGAATACCTTTGGAAACCAATTGAGAGCCAAATCTGCCCTCGTGGAAAAAAGTCGGCCTAGACTGGCCTGGTTTTTTTTTCCTCGCAACGTCGCTTTCCTGTTTCTTTGTGGTAACAACGCTTGTTATGGTGTCAAAATCTTCAAGTGCTTTCCGCCTCCACTGAAGCGCCTCATTTTTTTTCTTTCAAGCGAACGAAACAAAAATGGGCAGTTCATGCGCAATCGGGTTTGCGAAGATAGTGTTCGCTACCTCGCGAAAGTCCCTGATTATCGCGCGGAACCCGTTTTTTTGTGTATTGAGCGGATGCCACAATCCGCGGATTTTGGGATATTTTTGGAGTTTTTTCTCTAGAGGGTGTGCAAACAACTAAAAGACTCGTAAGGGAAAGAAAGAGTAGGACTTGGTGACCTTGTTAGGATTCTGCAGGCATTTTTCTTCGGCATTTCAGCACAGCTGTAATTGGATATGTAGTACTTCCGCCTGTTTCTTTGTTAGCAGCAGATGTTTCTTACAGCCGCCTCGATGTAATTTTCTCAGAATAAGCCCTAGTAATAAGGAGAAGTGACTTGCAAAGCAGCATGGTCAGATGAAATTGAATAAGTGAAATTGATCCCTGGCTCTTCTAGAGTTTCGTATACAAGGCTTGCGTGACTGTACTTCGGGATACACTAGTATTACATCTAACCTTTATACTTTTTTCTGTGTTTTTAGGTTAGACGGTAGTTTGGACAGGGGAATCAGGTTATTTTCACCGAGCTTTAGGGGATGGAGAGGGGAAGAAGAGCTTGGTTATGTACAATCTTGTTCGCCGCGGATGATGGGGCGTGTAAGTGCGACAGCGTTTGGTGCAGCGCCAATCCGTCTCTTTCTTTTTTTCGATAAGCAACAGGACTGTATCATCTCGTCCACATCAGTCGTTTTCCATCGATCGTTGTCGCCTATTCGCGTCCAAAATCGGGGGGGGGGGGGGAACGGGCTGGCGGAGCGCCAAACGCAGCCACAATGGCACGCCCCATCATCCGCAGACAGCCAGGCTGTATGAACCAACCATTTTACCCAAAGGAATTTGAGCATTTCGTAAAATTGTTCATACGTCTCGGAGCTTTTTTGCTTCACAGGCTCAGCTATATCATTTATAACGTTTTTTTTATTATTCAAACCTTCCTTCATATGCTAGTCCTTACAAGAAAAAATACATTAGAGAGATGATGCTCATTGCTTCCTCATGTACGAAACTGATTGCTGACGATTGCTGGCTCCGACAGTCAGCTTGAAAAGGCCTTTCGCGTTAACCGATTACCTAGCGACTTCCTTGTACTGTAGTAGTCTGTCTTTTCTGTCACGCAAAACTGTCCCACTTTCCGGCTTCTCAGTTAAGGGTGATGACGACTGCTTCGGATGATGGCGGCAGTTCCGATGGCCTCGTCTAGTGAGGAGCGCCAGACCAACGGACAACTCATCGGCGCTGGCGTTTCGGCGCGAGTTCGGCGTGGAGGGTCGGGTGGTTGAATTCTCGCATTTTATCTGTTGGGTTTCTCCCAGTGCGTCGTTGCCAGGTATCACTTTGGTGTAAACCTGTATCAGCGGCGCGGGATACACCCATCGGGTAAAATTATGTCACGGGGAGGCCTCTGGGGCTGCGAGACGTCCGATGGCAAGCCCCCAAGTGCATGGAATGCCCCTACCCCACGTCCGAACTGACCCGTTGTTTATTGTCAGGAATTTGGTTTTTACAAACGTTTTTCCGTTTTTTTCTGTTCACTGAGGATGGTACCAGCATTGAGACGCGAAAAAATTATTTATCGAGCCAGGGGCGACAGGATATCTCCTTGCTCGCATAAAACGAGCAGGTTGCGGGGGAATGTTCCAGGGGAGCTGACGCGTTCCTTACGACAAAGGTGTCTTTTCCGGTGATTTCTTTTTGCCCTTCTTTTCTTCCGATGGAGAGGCCACATTAGCAAGCTAGTAGAGCCGCGCCAACCTTGCAACGTCGCTATCCACAATAAGTGCGTCCGTGAGCTTCATGTATTCGAGTTCACAGGGCCTTTTGTTTGGGGTTCGAGCATGACTATTCTCGGTGTTGTTTAAGCCTAATATATCGCTATCACGGTACAGCGTCTATGCCTTTCTTGATCTATTCATGTTTCGCTATCTTGATTCCATTCGCGCCACTGATAAACGCTAAGCGCATAGCGTTGTGTTTATGCGGCTACCTGAGTCCACTCTATCGACGCGTAATTTGATGTCAACCTGAGGTATTGATATGTATGAATAGAGCTACGAACCTGCCACCAGGTACCTCCTTTAGCTAAAGACGGTATCAAGCTCTTGCTGCTTATAGTATCGCCTATTCCTTATAGCGCTCAGTATTGGGGAGAGTGGGGGGTGGTCGTCACTTCGGCGAGGTGTCGAAGTTTGCGGAGTAGATACATGTATTGGCTTTTTCGTTTAGGTGGGATGTCATGATCCTGTTGAATGGACTATTGATATCGCGTAAATAAAAACAATTTCACCTATAAAGGCTCGATATTGTGCTGCGCGTATTTGGTTCAAAGGGTTGGGTGGGTGTGAGAACGCAGATCACGCCCTCTCCATCTTCGGTTGTTTGGTTGCATAGCGCACATTTTCCGTGGTGAACACTTTTGAACTGTAGCGTTATTAGAATTTTATTCTCTCTCATATTAAGTCTCTGTGATAGTATGTTCTGTGAGTACGGTGCTCGGTTTCCTTTTGGTTATTTTCGGTTTTATGCGCCATGTATCTCGAGGGGACCACTCCCTAGCGAAGTTGAGCCATGCATGTCTGCTCGCCTGTACTTTCTCGGTGAGACCAGTATATCATGTTTGCATAGGTGTTTAATAAGTATCGGAACAAGGTCTCAGCCCTTCTGAATCTTCCTTTTAAACGGCATGCTGGTGTGGCTTGGTCGTCGCTAGAAGACAGCATTAGCTTGTTGTGTAAGAAAAGGTACCTTAGCTGAGGCACAAGACGGGTGGGGATCACGGGTCATCGGTTGTGATGATCGCGAGGGGTGTAGTGAGGGGGGTTCGCTATATGACGCGGCAAGTGTGTGTGTGAGTGTGTGTTGGTATTTGTTTGGTGTTTGGTCAGAAATATGTTCTGTGTAATTATGTGTATGATGTGGGGTGGCGTCTTTGTCGGTTCTCTTAGAGTTATTAGGGCCGTTGTGTGTGTGGTGCGTATTGTGCTTTTGAGAGAATTCGCTGGCGGCTTTTTGGAAAGACTTTTACCGGTCTGGCGTCCGACCTGATGTTATTTTCCCTTGCTGGATGGGGGATGGGGGGCGCGGGTCGTATTTTGGAGACTGGAATTATTGTGAGAGGTCGTTCTGTATTGTATACTTCTGTCGGTTGTGTCCTTGGGTTCAAAGCGCCCTTCGATCGCATCGAGATATTCGAGCCTGTTTAACTTTATTTTCTTAACTCTATTTTCTCAACTTTATTTTTCCTTATGCTCAAACTTAACTGAACTTAATGTTGTCTTTTCATTGTTACTCCACTAAAGGTCGTGCCACGACATCATAAAGCCTTTCATTTCACCTCAATAACGAGGAACTCCCTCCCTACGCCATAAAGTTGATATCTTCGCAGTCAGTCGAGGCGTGTCGAGTAGGGTAAGTAGATATTCCCGCGGTGTCGCCACTATGTGGCTTTCTTCCTAGGTCGTATCATACTAGTATTTTACCAGACTGCAAGGCTTCTCTTTCCTTCTTCCTTCCCGACTGCTCGACGATCTTCACTACACACTCATCTTACATCGTTTCTTCGAGCACATTAATTGAAATTAATGCTGGGAATGTGAATTTTTCCTATTCAGAAAAAGATGCGTTGTAATGGCCTCTCGTGAAAATGAGAGACCCTCCGCCTTTGGGACGCTATTGTGGATCTCACTTCGAAATATCATTCTCTTAGGCAAAATTATGGGAGGCTGTCTGCATGTTGTCATATTCAGTACTCACAAGCATATGGAAATGCATGCATGAGTGTCTCGTGTCTGTATTTGTGTGTATCCCCGAAGACAAGCCGAGGGCGTCACCGCCGGTGCCCCATTTAAGCATGCGCTTCTCTTTCTCTAATTCTATTACTACTAGCTGTCATTTCCCTGGTTGCCATTAAAGTAAGATGATGTCTTGTGGTCTAAAAAACGACAATATCTTTTCGCTGGATCGTGTTGCTGTGCGGGTGTGCCCTATCTGTGCTATATTGCTATATAAGAACACGGCAACGCCAACTCTTTTTCCTGGGTGGGTCCGTGCTGGAGCTAATTTAAACGTATCCACTTTATGGTTTATTGTCGGGTTTTTTGGGGGGGTTATTACATTATTGTTTTTGTGGTTTGTCTTGTTGTGGTGTCTCTCCTCTCTATTCCCTTCACCTTTCTCCTAATTGTCTGTTCTGCCTGTCGTGTGTTGGTGGGGTGGGTGCGGTTTTTTTTTGTGGTGTGTGTTGGGGGGTGTATTTGTCAGTGCTTGTCCGGTGGATGAAGAGTCACCGTTCAGTTGTGTTGGTGTGGTCGTAGACTCCGCACCAAATCCTCAGGCGTGTATGCTCCGATGTGTTCTGTTTATGTCTTTTCGAGTTAGGGAAAGTCCCAGATTTGATTGTGGTTTTTGAACACGTACTTCACGAGATTGAACACTTCTCAACGCCGCTATTTCACATACATTGCAATACGCTGGTTTTGTATTCGTTGCGGGCTCTGTCGCGATCCTCACGCTCCCAGGGCCACTCTCACCACCTACAGGGGCGTGGCCCACAATGGGACACGGATCTTTCGATGGATTGAGTGATTGGTCAGCAGGCTTTTCAGTCAGAATTTCAAGCAATTGAGGCGTTGTTGTTCCTCATCATGGAGCCCCCATGTTTGTTGAACATCGCTGTGGCCAGCTCAAAATGCACATGATTTTGTCCAGAGAACCAGTTAGCAGATCCGATATTCAGTTTTATAATAAGCGGGTCCGTAACGGTATGCAACCTGTCTCTGTTTTATTTTGATGGTTGGTCCCTCAACCAGCATCCTTTTTTTAAATGATACGGCAGAGAGAGCTGCTGGTCAGGGCACAGCCAATATTCGAATGTCGCGATTTTAGCTCTAGCTTTTTTACGACCCCCTCCTTTTTTTCAGGGGCTGGTACGACCCCCCCCCCTCCAAAACGTCCGCAAAGCGAGAAAAATCAACTATAAAAATAAATTTTTCCCAGCCCAAATACGACCCTCCTCTCCCCTCCCTCGTGTTGTTGTGTTTCCGTCATCCTCCCCTCTAGGGAATCTCATCGAACGCCGCTGCCCTGGTCTGAGTTTTCGTGTGTTTATTTTCCGTCATGTAACATCTTCTTATACTGTGCTCTCGTCTCTGGATGGACGTGCGCGACGGCGCTGCCCAGATGTCACCGTACAATTGCAGGCAAGCGTTCACTAGAAATAAAGAAAAACAAATATTGGAAAAAAATACACTCCAAAGCACAGATGACCTCTTTCGCCCCTCATTGCAAATGAATCATCGTTGTCTCGCCAACCCTCGGACTCCAGTGCGGACAGGGTCACGGAGAGGACTAGTGTGGCGAATGCGAAGCCGCCAAAACGAGATCGATGTGGGCTTTACGTGCTGTAACAAGCAGGGAGGACAAGGGGCGCGTACGCATTGCCAATTCCGCGCAAGTCTGGTACTGATCAGCCCACTTTCCGCTAAAAAGGCGCACTGGGGGCTCGTTCCGTATGCGGCTGCATCACGTCTAGGATTTGTGAGCGCTTGCATTGTAGTGCGTTTTACAGCGCTGTCGAAAGCGCGTCATCGCGAAGTATCGTCGCTGCCTAAGGTGTCTTCGCGAAACGCTCTCTTAACGCTGCCTAAGGCATTTCGTGAAAGTGGCTCGTCCATCCTTGTGCTTCTTCTACTTCCCACGACATGTGATGGCATACGCCATGTACTAACACACAACTTATTGGACTGCCGTCTTACATTTTACTAGCGTCATTTCTCTCATTTTATTGAAAAAATGAAAGAATTTCACATGATTTTTCAGTAGAAGCTGAGCGGAGCAGGTTAAACTTCTGGGAATTGGTTGCCAGAAGCTGCGCGACTTCTTTATTTCACTTTTCTGTATTCCGCTATTATTTCAGTGGTCGCTAACAAACATGGATTCGTCAGATACTCGAAAAAGGTCAGTCACTGCGTGTATGGTTTTTTGGACAGTCATTCTTACTGTTTTGTAAGCGGTTTGCACTTGATGTTTATCGTTCTCCTACCCCCTGCACATCAATCACACTGAAGCATTTCTTTTTGCAAGATAAAGCACTGAGCAACTGTTTTCTCTTACTTGTTTACTTCTCTACAAAGTGTAATCCATTTCTGAGAATTCTGTATACCTACTATTGAATTACTTTTTGTCAAAGGAATTTGAATTTCAAACTCATTTTCTCTTCAAGTGTCGCGTAAAAACCAAAAAACTTTTGTCTTTTTCCACCTAAAACGCTTTATGATGCGGTATTGTTGTCTGTTCTTATCACCATTTCTTACTATCGGTCTGTGAATACCGTCTCTATTTTTCCGGGTTATAAGTTTTAAGCGTAAGATCGCTGAGGTCGAGGTTAGGGAGGTGTCGAAGGCACGCCTCGCGTTACCCTGTCCGCAAGCATAGGGATGCATTACCTTTGCAGCTCGTCAGGAAAGCGCCACTCGCTCGCGAGGGGACCACGGCTCCGCCCCCTGGCCATAGCGACGCCCTACGTTCATTTTCAACTGATACGGTGCGGAGGTGCTACTAACTCCTCCATTTCAAATGTGAAAGTGATAAGGAGAAAGAGGTGGCACTAACTGCTGAGAACTCGTCCGACCACTTTCTTAGCCTTATGCACGTACGAGCGCGGTTCAACTTGGGACTCTATATTGGGCATTTAGGTCGAGTTTCCTGCCTTTCTTTCTTCACTTTTGTGTTACTTACCATCTTTTCATAAGTATTCGAGCCGCACAAATACCGTTTTCGAACATGGGGGCGTTCCTTTAACGAAGTTACCTATTATGTTTATATGAGTTTACAAATTGCTCCCGATCTCCTAAGTGGATCAGCGCCTGTTTTCCTTCGATTCTTTCGAATATGCTGACTCAACTGGCTTAACTTCCATAGCCCCGCACTTTTCTATTTTTCACCGCTT
Organism: Cooperia oncophora; assembly: GCA_036418165.1. Classification (NCBI taxonomy): domain Eukaryota; kingdom Metazoa; phylum Nematoda; class Chromadorea; order Rhabditida; family Trichostrongylidae; genus Cooperia; species Cooperia oncophora. The sequence goes on from MU934854.1 coordinate 10,561, forward strand.
GACAGCAAAATTTTGAGGAAAAGCTAGGACATTTTCGGGAAGACTGGAAAAAGTGGTAGGAAATCGGGGAAATCTAGGAAAGAGGTAGGTAGGATGGGGAAGGGGGAGGGATCGTATTCTCCGAAAATTTCCCCCAGAGGCAGGACATGCCCTGAGTATTAATCGTCAGAACGGCAGTCTGATTCGCTCAGCGCGTTACCCATCGGACATATCGATGCCCTTCTCAACTTGACTTTATTACAAAGTACATGCCAGGTGTCTGCGAGTATTACAGTAGCATCGGATTTTACACTCAGCAGTTTATATACTGCTTTTTTGAAGCACTTTTGGGGTGTTTTTGAGTACTCAGTTGTACTGAACCAAAGGTAACGCATTATGTTTTGCTGGCAGAGCCTTCATTTCTGTGCTACATTGAATCTATCTATTTAAAAATACTCTATTCGGTTTGCGCATCCTGCCACAATAGGAAAGGTTCAGTGAGGTTTCCGGATTTTTGACACTGGGGGGTATATTGTTTCCTGTGCTTCTTAACTGATTTTTCGACTGACCCGTGACAGACGAAGTGCGACCAAAGAGCGCACAATTTACAATCAAATGACGCCCATTACGTACCATGGAAAAGGGAGGGTGGCTTTCAACTGAATAGTGTTTTATTGCCAATTTCGCAATTGACGACCATGCACTATGTATAGCTCAGATAATGAAATTAACCTTTATGGCGTGAATGGGACAGGGAAGCGCTGCGTAAGTCTTGTGCATATAGGTACCTGTGATTAATGAGTCAGCGTTAAGTTAGGCTTTTTATAGCTTCGCCCTATTGTGGGTGCGAGAAGAGAAAACGCAGAGGAGGTTCGTTTCGCCAGATGACGGGGTAATACAATAACTCTGCCCTGTTCGGACGCTAGCCTGCGATGTGAATCACTATGCAGGAACGGAGTCTCTGTGAAGTAGGCAGGGCCTTTAGTCGTGGGCGGAGCTACTTGTCACAGCCTAAAAAGGCTAAGATTATGAAGGAAGTGTTTAAATACCGCAGAAAGACAGAGACGTGGTCGTGGTCAAACGGCCGGGGCGTAATGTGCAGCGTTATGAATGCATGGGTAAGTAGAACATCTTTAAGAACGATGTGAAAAAATACGCCCGTCGCGAAGTTTTAGAAAATTCAAAACTTGCTGTAACGCATATGCAGAAGTTTATAATATATCGAACATAGGCCGGCTGACAGCGAGCGATGAAGGTGCGGGCAAGCGTGGTGTCTAGTGACGCTGTGTAGTTGGCAGTTGCCTCTCTCCAAAGTGGCGGTGAAATTTGATTTGAAAACTGGTGATTTGTTTGAAAATTGGTGATTTTGATTTGAAAAGTAGTGATTTTCATTCGAAAAGTGACGAATTTGCTTTTAAAAGCGGTGAATTCACAGTGAAAGTGGTTGTCATAGTGGGTTTTTGTGTGAAACTAGATGTGTAAGGAGCACACTCAATTACATCAATTTTTCTAGGCTTACGTATAATCTGGAAAGAGCGTTTTATTTATCGTACATTGGTGCCACTTGTTTTCAGTAGTGGAATTGGAAACAGGCCGAAAAGGCGCAAATCACCCTTATGTTTTGTCACTGATACAGCGCTTAGTGGCTCACTATTGTGCATGTCATGAACGACAATCGATACTGACGGAAGAAAATATCTAGCACAGAGAAATACCAGAAATTTAGTGAGCACTCCGAAAATTCAGAGAAATTTATCAAGTTTCTTATGTATGGTACACGAGGACTACAATTAAGGCCCTCTTCGCCTTAACTTGGTATGTAGGCGCTTTTAGACAAGGTAATTCCTGGACGCAAACACAGGAGATGAGCCATTTCGTTAATCAAAGTTACGTAATAACCACGCCACCCGCTGGGGATTATTTCAATGCCCCGCCTGCCCCTTGTCAAGAAAACTATTATTCTTAAATGATTCCTGGTGGTTTCGGCGGCCTGTTCCTTCCGGGCCACCTAACCCTTTTCATTTCAAATGGTGCAACGGTGAAGGATAAGGAGAAAAATGATCAACAGTATGATGTCACAAGAGAAATGAGTCGCTAATTGCCATTCGGCCATTAGTATGCCCACTGGCCACCATTTTTGATGGCGAGACGTACCTCTAAGCGGCTTCAAGTTCCTCAATGATTGGTACGGTTCTTCTGAACGCATTACCTAGTTGACTCAAGATAAATTCGCTATTACGGTGAGACTATCCTTGACTCATGTGGTTTTCATGGTATTTTCTGGATACACTCATTTAACCCATTGCGTACCGCGTGCTGCACATGGTTAAGCACTCTTCATTTGAATTCATTTAGCATTGTTAGATGACTGGAAAGAGTCGGTATATTCCTGAAGTCGTCTGGGACAAAATATGTGTGGGGGAAATTGCGAGATTGAATAATAGCTAAGTTGCTGGCATTTTTCGAGTAATACCTCAACTATTACATTTTTTTAATTAACTCTCCTTTAAGCGCATAAACCAGAATCTGCTTAGTACACGACTGAAAATTGTAAATGGTGTGAGTGAACAGCTTCTAAGCACACTGCGTCACTTTTTCAACTCCTCTTAATTTTATCAAGCTTTTTTGGCTAGTTTCGCATTTTTCGGCTTTACACTTTTATCACGTAACAATATTGAATCCCTTTAGCATACGCGTACTTATAAAAGTGATGCATATTGCGATGGTGTTCGCAATATTATCATGTTATATTGTATAATGATAAAATTTGTTTTTATCTCAGCGGCGACAGAAATCGCGTCGCGCAACTGCACTACGGTACGCAATGGGTTAAATGGAAATGTTTCTATGCCCACGGTTATTGGGCATTCTTTATTCGCTGCGGATGATGGGGCGTGCCACTGAGGCCGGGTGCGAGCCACCAGCCCGTTCTCTCTCTGTTTTAGAAGGGCATAGTGACAACAGCTACTGGAAAACGAATGACATGAACCATATGATACAATTTCGCCTCTTGCCGAAAGAAACTTACAAAGAAACGTACTGGTGTCGCACCAATCCCCCCTCTTGAACGCTCAGTCATTCACAGCGATGAACACCTGCATAGTGAACTCGTTGCTTTCGAAAATACGTGGAAATTACTACATTAGCGATGTGTAGCTGCCACTATCCAAAGCTGCGTTCTTGCAGGCCATATGGGCTTGCAATAACGTGCGAACGGTGGCAATCTGTCTCTAAAGACTAAATGACCTATTCTCAACCTCTCCCTAAATAGCAGCTGGCACGTAGTGAGCTAATTGTGATATTAAAAACTACTTGACAATAATCACGTAGTTAATGTTGCAACTGCAAAGCGTCACGTAGCTCGTCCTTATTTTTCGTTTCAAATGATAGTTTTCTTACTTGTCAAGCCTTCTCTCCTGATTTCCCGCTTGAATCTATTGTCATCGATAGCGAATCCGTCGGGCGTATTTGTGGGGGCACGTTCAAGACAATCGTGCCGCTCCGTCGCGCGCAGCGATGAGCGCGGTGCTTGCTTAATTTGTATTAACCTATCGATCGAGGCACGCGGGTTTTTTCCTGTAGAATAACGCACGTAGAGCACTATGGCTAGATTTGGTTGTACACCGTCTATTGTCGCCATTATGACAAGGAGACATACGCGACATTTGCAGCGCGACGTCGCACGCGACGCGCACCAGCGCGGCTAATTACGATTGTCTTGTCACATACCCCTAACTGGCATCAAGCGATTTTTTTACTTGCTGATTTTTCTGTACCAGACGCGTCATATACCTCTTTCCCCTTGTCGTCAGCGATTCAAGAAATCGTTCCACAGCGATTATATGCCCTGGTTGAGCAGTGGTAACTGCAGAGAGATGGGCCCGAGTATATCAGAGAATGGCCAAGGCAGTTGTTCTGATCAACTCTGCAGGACCCTGCAAATCTGTCGTTTCAGACTGATGAAAGACCTTCCAGAGACCGTTTGAAAACCCAGGGCCGTAGGGCCAACAATCAGTGTCATAACCCTCATGGTCAGTAGCAAGTTCGATGGAAAGGGATATTATTGGAAGCCGTTAGGTAATAGAATATCACACGAAATCACTATTAGATATGGAGGCCGACAAAGAATGTCACGCCGTTGCGACGTGCGTACTGTCTACGGTATATCTTTCAGTGGGGCTCACCCGCGAGGGCGCGGAAATTCAGACTGTGGGTCAGTTCCCGAATGGAAGCACGCGAACTCGTAGATTGAGACAGCAGTACCCTTTCCGTCAATATCCAAATTCGAATGGCTCGCCTGCTGGCGCGGTAAAGGAGGAGCTGTGTAACGTTCTGCAACTGCTGCACTGGCTACGTGACTTATACCAAGTAATGTTTCATGTCACACGTCACCCTGCCTCCGTCCGCTGCTATTTAATGGCCTGTTATGGGAAGAGAAGGCGGGGATAGGTATCCCAATTCTTCCTCATGCACGTGGCTTCTGTATGGGCAGCGTGGTAGTGGCTGAGACGGGAGGCACACCGGAGCGATTTACTCATATACAGTGTCTTCACAGTAGCAAAAAAAATTTGGAACAAGCCGAGAAATAGCATTTTCAACCGTTTTCTTTCATATCCTCCTTCAACAACAGTACAAGGGACAGTATGCAATTATGCAATTTGATATTACAATAATTATATAAATTTGTTATGGTATATGTGATGTAGTGGCAAGTGGCGCCACTTACCACGAGCACGCTCTGGGGAAGTTCCGGATCGGCTCCCAGCCAAAAAACCTTTCAGTCTCGGCGAGGCTAACAATTAGGCCAGGCTTAGTATTCAGAGTATGAAGCATGACGTTCACGTTGGCTTCCTCCTATAAATTCATTACATAGGTCGATTTATATTCGAATGTCACAAGAATTCTAAATGAAAGTGAAATGAGTGCTGTGTTCCTCAGAAGGGATTCATCGTCAGGTGATCCTCGTCCTTTGAGATTTCTCGCTGATGGAGTTTTCGCACGGTTTGTCCTGCTCTCACAGTAATGAGATATTCTTTAGCCTCCCCCAGCGAGGTCGGCAGTGAGTTCGTCCCACTCACCTCAGTGACGGGTAGTCAGGCTTGCCTGTGTTCTTTCCCTCTTCCTTCTACTTTTTCATTCTATGTTCCTCATCCTATGCCCCATCCCCCTCTCCCCACCGATTCGAGAGTGAATGCAATTTAGCGTGATAGTGTGATGCCTTATCGCGATATTCTTCACCCCTGTCCTGACAAGGACCTTGACCAACCATTGTTTTTCGAACTAGCTTTTTTAGACCTAATTAGTCTAAACAAACAGAGTCTCCATGTGGGATTCGAAAAAACCTCAAAAAAAACTGTTAAAGCGGCGACTTTGGTATAGTTCGAAGTTTTTCCTTCCTGTATGCCCACGGGTTTTCCATGTTTTCCATGTCACTTCACGGAGAGTCAACGTTAGTACACGGGATTTTTCGTGGAAAACTCCGAACGTTTTTGGATTTTCTTCACCGAATTTTGGTGCTTCTCTGGTTGCACATACTCGAATCCCGTGCTTTTTTTAGCTTTGAGTGTTCGTATCTTCGCAGTTTTTGGTGATCATGTCCTTAGAGCCGTATGAGCGCGAAAACTTTTTCTATTATTTCCATTACAATGGCCGGGGAGCTGTATGAGAATCGTCCCGCCGCCGCTCACGTGGATACTGAACTTTATGTATGGGTGGTTAGTGCACCGGATTGTTGCCAGCTGGGCACAGGGAGTATTCGTGGTTGCAATCTCCTTCAGAACAATACTTCCGCATTTGTCCAGTTTTCTTTTTCGGTTCCTAATTACTTCCATATTGGTGTACTTTCTATCCTTGTCATTTACGTGATTGTTGTTCATTGCTCCCAAAGAGGATTGGAATTTCTCATGGAGGCGTTTTTGCTTTTTGCTGTGACACCCCTTATCTCAAAGGTTACTAAGAATTACGGTAGAGATCAATAGAGCAAGTAAACGAAAGGTGCTTATCCATTGCAAATAAAAATGTTGACCATTATTTTTTGTGATCAAGGCAATTACCTTTCCGTTATTGAACATTGGATACGTAAAAACGCGGAAGAGTTCGGGATATGTTAAACGGTTGGTGTTCGGCACAGGAAAAAGATAGAAAATGAATGGTTTTTTGTTTGATCGGATGTGTACGGATTGACGTCTCCTGGAACATACAGAGAATCGTTGTGAGGAAGGCTTACATCCCGAATCGCCTTATCTAGTGATAATGACCGATGCTCTTCTATCAAAAAATCGAATAGAACATTTGTTGTGATTTCATAGTAGTAGTGTAATAATCAGTGATACAGGACACGCCATTGTTGTGATGATCACAACGGGGGGAGTAGTATTTGACCGCAATGGAAAAAGAGATGTCGTATTGGTGTGAGAAAATTTTTTTGATAGTTGATTTCTCTCTTTCACGAACGCTAAGGGGAGGTCGTATTCAGTCGTTACTGGGATGGGACTGCCGAAGAGCATACAACTACTATTCCCGATAGTTGAAAATGATAGACCTAACGACTCCACCCGGCTCGACAAGATTTTTAAGGAAGTTCTCGGAAGTGGTAGGATGTTTTGGGAAAATCTGAGGAATATCCCGTTTCATCGGTATAATGCTCCTGCATACCCCTTACGACCGCTCGACGGGAAATTCTCGAAGAAAAACTGGAATTTTTCGGAAAAATGGTAGGAAGTTGGGTAAATCGAATGTGGTAGGTAGCATGGGGAGGAGGAGGGGGGGGACGTCGTATTATTCAGGAAATGATCACAAAGCGATGGCGTGCCCTGCCAGTGATCTTACGGCCGGCCATTTGAGGGGGTGGGGGAGAAGAATGAGAAGTGGGAAGGGAGAAGGAAAGAAGGAAAAGAGGGAAGAAGGAAGAGAAAGGAATGAGGAGGGAGGCTTCGCGGTTGACAAAAGTCCTGAATAAGCGCGCCTGCTTTGGTACGGATAAGCTGGTACCAGATTGCCTGGTAGGATGGTTTATAGAAGGACTACTCCCCGAATGTTATTTTATCGCTCTGGATTGTCTTTGTTTATTTATTTATTCATAACACTTACACAGGGACGTATCATTGGAGGTAACAGGGTCGTTTTTATTTATTTGTTCATTTATTTAT
>MU934864.1:0-10118 GCA_036418165.1 Cooperia oncophora
ATAGGAGGGTACCAGCCGGCTGCTCCCCTCCTATCGCGCCATACTCTCTACCAGCAGTCTGCTACCCTCCTATCTTCCCATACGCTACCACTGTCTGCTAGCCCCATATCGCTCCATACTCTCCACTTTCGGACGCTGCTGGTCGCTGGTAGACGCTGACAGAGTTTGATAGATATCTATGCTTTCCTGGTCGCTGACGCTGCCGGAACGCTCGGAACGCTGGTGGATGCTATTGGTCGGTGTGGCGCTGCCGCAAAGTATGAACGTAGCTAATCTTTTAGTAAACCTTTTCGCTTACTGTACGAGTTAGAAAATTTCCCATTCTGCATCCACACTTTCTTTTGGCGCTATCCCCATCTCCCGATTCGCGGACTCCCGCGCACAGCACGAACGCGGACTAAACTCGCGCACACTCGAAACGGCGGCGTGGATGTTGTGTACTGAACCACATTACATTTTATTTAGCGGCTACACCTCGCACAGTGTAATTAGCGGAAATTCGCGCTCTATTTCGAATTGAGGTGGACAAACATAACTCAGCTGAAGTTGTTTTTCTCGTTTTTCTTATTTTTCTAGCTGTCATTGTTTTGTTTTGGTCAAAGGTTGTCGTTCACGTAATCCTCTGTAGTTTGTTCATTTCTCGCAGGCAAAAAAATGTACGAAATGTGTTTTTCAGAATTTCACTCAGTATCCAACAAACGTTCTAAACTTCTTACCCTATACTTCCAGAAGAGATAGTTACAAATTTTATGGCCGTCTCTTTCAATCTAGAACACACTTTGTTCTTAGAAAAGGAATTAGCCGAGAAAGTAAAGAATTTCTTGCTAGGCGGCGATAATGATCAGTCACGTGAGTACAACTTTCATTCAGAATCCCACCACACTTTGGCAAACCTTTCGTTCTTGCTTTACTTCTAATCCTAGCATGTTTCAGATCGCTTTGTCAAAAGAAGTGTGAGTACTAGCAGTGAGGAAGATGATCCACCAGATTTACGTGATCCTGAAAAACCTGCTGGCGTTCGGGATTGGGAATTCTCAGAGCAGGTTTGGCAGTTTCACTGTGTTTCTTACATTTTATTTTCCTCCTATTATTCGGTGCCTTTCTTTTTTGAGAGGACCCAACCGTTCCTTTTCTTGGAATACTGGATGGTCCATGACCATTTTTCAGCGCATTCATCAGCTTTTGCACGTAGAAGTAAACTATGCGGATGCGGGCTAAGAGAGCTAAAGCCTCAATGAGGACGGCGCCGAGTTGACTCAGAAACACGCTTTTCTCTGATGACTGTTGAGGCCGCATTCATTCCCTGTGAAACCAGAGAATCAGAGAAGCCCGGGTTGAAGTCCGGATTTCGGGAATCGGAGAAACCGCGAGAAAGGAATATCCAGAAAAGTTCCCTGCCTCTCATGAGTGGTTCTTGTTCTATCCTGTTCTGCATATTCGCATTTTCCCAGCGGAGTCTGCCAGATTTTAAGTTACACGATTCCTTTTTTGTGCAGATCAGATACCTTATTGTAGGCCACCTTTGGCAAGGTACGAACCCGTATCTGCGGAAGGGAGGAGGTCTGCGGCTAGTGCTCACATAAGGGAGCCCCACTGCAGCAAAAGAAAACGGAACACGGCCAGCTTCCTAGCTGAATTTGTTCTTCTTCCTCTTAATCTTCTGAAGAAAAGCTTCCTAGGAAGCAGTCGAAAAGCACTGTAGCCTGCGAACTAGCAATAGGACACTCTTTTTTCCTGGGATTCGTTACTTTGAATTTTCCATCTCGAACATGCCTAATAGATTTGCAGAAGCCTTGGATGGTAGCCGATTGGCCGTTTTCTCACAGCTTCCTCACGTGCACTGCTAACTTTTGTCTGCTACTCGATTAGTTCCACGATCTGCTGGATCCCCGTCTTGGATGAGCTGACCAATGCACCCTTGATTTCATTGGCTGGGAACTCTGTTCTTCTCTTTCCTTACCTTCTCGGAAAAAAAAAAGAAAACCCGGTCTTCATAAGGACAAATGTCATTTTGTGAACAGCACTAATTTTGACAACACTTTAGAAATATTTAGGTTTTACCTCCATCTGACGCAGTCGTCGAAGCACCGCTAGGATGGTTATCACAATGCTATGTAATTACCTATAATTCATTTAGAAAGTTTTTTTATATACTACTGCTTAATCAGCAACGATTTGCTCTCTTGACCAGGTTGGCACTGTACTCCTATGCAATATTTGATGTTTCAACCTATGGGGAGGGGAGTGAATTTTATCTCAGCCTGATTTCTTCTCAGGTCTGTATCGGATGATAGTCAGTTGTGAATTGCAATGTTCTCATAAGAATTAGAATTAATCAGCTAGGGATTTGCCGAAGAGGTAGCGATGTTGTTCGAAGTGTGGATATTGATGGGGGCGTTTCTGTTGCAAAAATGCTCGGTAGCCCTCAGCATGCATTGGTTGGATAGGCCCCCAGGCAGGTATTATTCAGGGTACAATTGTGTGAAAATAGGGGGTCGTATTTTTTTCTCTGGGGGCGGGCCGCTATTTGGTTGTTGGAGAGGGGCATGTGCCTTTGAGAGAAATTTGTCGCGTTGTTTTCCGGTTGCTGACTTTTTGCGTGATTTTTCCTGTTTCATGTGCACTATACACCCCCCCCCTCCCCGCCCCGCCTCGACGGAAAATCTTTGGCGTGAGAAACTGCGACTGAGGAAATGATAGGTAGGTGTTGGAGAAGGGGTGGGGATCGACGAGACCCTCATTTAGGGGGTGCGTCGTACTTTCACTCTCTCTCGGAAGCGGCCGGGGGTTGCTTTCTATTAGGTTGTCCGGAAAGTTCTTAGCGTTTTGGGTGTTTCACTTTCAAACGATCGTAACTTTTTTCATACTCATCGGATTTGATCGAAATAGGCACCATTCGAATCAGCACACTTTTGCCAATGTGACAGCAGTCGAGAAATCCCATCAAAGTAAAAAACTGGGTGGTCAAAAATTCACGAAATCCACGAAGGCTTTTTTGCCTGGTCCTGTTTGATGAAGTATTTCCCAGCAAGGAAGTTCTGAAAATGTTTGAAAAGGGAATATTCGGTTGGTGGAAGGTCTGAGAATATGGCGGTTGAGAGTAGATACTTCAACACCGCAATTTCGTCATTTTATGGATAGTGATTTGTGAAACATGTGGGCGGGCGTTGTCATGCAAAAGAATCGGACCCTTTCTTTTGATAAGTGTTGGCTGCATCTGACAAAATTTTCGGTACATTTCGTCGATTTCTTCACAGTAGGGTTCTGCTGTGATGGTTTGGCCTGGTGATAAAAAGTTATAGTGGATCACACCAGCCGATGACCACCAAGCCGTGACCAGAATCTTTTTTCGAGGGTTCGGCTTTGAAAATTCGCCTACGGAGTGGTTCGTCTAAATTCAACCACTGTCTGGACCGTCTCCTGTTATCATACATGACCCATTTTTCATCACAGGTGACAATTCGGTCCAAAAACAGGTCGTTTCTGTTGCGCAAAAGCAGTGAAGAAGGAAACCTCGAGACGTGCCGATTCCTGCCGGTCACTCCGATTGTGGGGCACCCAATTGTCGAGTTTTTTCACCTTCCCAATGCGTTCCAGACCATCTGCAACAGTGGATTTGCCAAGGCCTAGCTCTTCTGCTATCTCTCGAACTGTTTGGGATGGGTCAGCCTCCAAAATCCCCTAAAATCCTCGTCAGATATTGCTTTAGGTCGACCGCTATGAGGTTCATCTTCAAGGCTGAAATCTCCAGAACGAAATTTGTTGAGCCATTGCCGCACAGTGCTTTCTCTAGCACTATTGGGCCCACACCTGGTTAATTTGTTGAGCTGTTTCGATTGCGGATTGCCCAATTTATAGTCGAAGAAAAAAATCGTCCGAAGTGCTCTTTTCACATGCTTGAAAAAATCTTGAAAAAAGGGGGTTTATCAAGCAATGGTGAAACGGCAATTATACCATCAGATAGCGCAAGAAATTCTCTACAGGATGTGCTACTGAGAAGCAAGGCAGAATGAGTTTTTAATCAGCAGTGAATGTACAAAAGATTAGGTGCACAAAACGCTAAGAACTTTCCGGACAACCTAATACATCTCAGACATCACGATGCGTGCTGCCCTGATTATGCTGATATTTAGGACAATATAACATGGCGGTTTGCATTGTATTGGCTCGGCACTGGTCATCGGAGTTTCCGCAGCGCTGAAAAGATTTGCTTAATTGTGCTGTTGGAAATGTCTAACGACCACGTGTTTTCTTCACTGATAGAGGTTAGTTCGCCTTACTTCTTACCAGGAAAGGTCAACAGGTCAGCCTGGCCATTTCCAATGAGCTGCACACCGTTGTACGCGTCTTGGGACAGTGAACTCAAATCTACCTTCAGAATTTGCGGAACGATTCTCTGGACGGAGTTATGGAGGGTCTTATCCCCGCGTGGTCGTTTCACATGCTATCGCGAGGAAACGTGGAAGCGTCTTTACATTTATGTATGGAGTCATGCTGAAACGTGGCAGTAGAGCGCAACGGGTAGAGAGCGGGTTTCTTAGGCGAGACGCACCGTAGGTGAACCGGGGCGCCTCGCCCTTGCTTTTTTTTTTTGCATTTGACCTCCCAAGACTCCTATACCCCCCCGGCCGCAAGCTCTAACAGCTCGGCGTCTTAGCCGTCAGTGGCACTCGCTTATATTTTTGAGTGAACATCTGGCGCCCACTCTATCCTGCTCGCGTCACCTTGACTTATGAACCTACAGTTTTATTTAAGTGTAGACTCATTGTGGCACTGAAGCAGTACTCTGGCCTATGTCGGCACTCTCTCGTTAACCACGGTGTCACCGAGGGTTTTTTGCAATTGAATATACTCATTCGCATCTCATTGTTCAGTCGGTATTAAATACCCCTAGGGACAAGTTTCGTAACCCGACAAATCTTTTTCGCATCCCTCACCGTTGAAAAAAATGCGGGCTACTCCATGGTAATTAGCAGGCAGATTGGAGCCTCACTACCCATCGATGCTGGTCTGGATATGGGATTCTCCCGACAGTCAAAGAAAAATGCCTGCAGGACAGACGGCACAAATAAGTAAGCCAGGTACTGTTGTTTACAAAAAGACATGACTGAAGAGTTATTTCAGTTCGAAGACCAGTCATCACCAGTATGCTAGTCATAGTATCGCTGTTAGCTATCAGTCAGCCATGACTATCCATACCCCATTTTTTGAAGTTGAGCCAGAACCTCAGATTTCGCTGAGGTCTCGTCTCTAGGGGTTATTTGACCCCCTGAATACGAATATGATACCTATTTTGCGCGAGGAGCGCTGTGAGTCGCGCTACTGGTGCCAACGCTTCGGTGCCAGCGCGCCCGAAGAAGAAAAACAGTGAAGAAAAACCTCTCTAACTCCGCTCAGAGAATCGTTCCGCAAATTTTGAAGATAGTTTTGAGTTCACCGTCTCAAGACGGGTACAACGATATGCATTTCATTGCAAATGGCCAGGCTGACCTGTTGACCTTTCCTCTTCATAGAATTAGTCTCGAGTTCTTCGTTGATGCCAGTTTGATTTTTATTTCTAGGCGTGCTTCTGTTCTACGAACAATTCTCTGAAACGGAAATTTATTATGTTACTTTTGATCAAACGGAGGATATTCAACAGCTGACCGTGGTTACATCCGTAGATTTTTTCGCTGTTGATCCGATCAGCCTTCATTCTACCTTGCTAAAAGCCAAATCTGCTGTAGGTTCTTGATTCATCACTGTTTCGAATTGAGTGCTTTTCTTACCCTTATGTTCTCCTTCTTTTTCAGATAGCGAAATCTGAAAAGACTGCGGAGGAGTTGTCCAAAAGCTTAGAAATCGATGTTGATCGATTAAAACCTGAAAGAGGGTAAGCCTTTGTTGTACCTTCTACCCATATGTTGCCGTTCTAACCACGATTCGTAACCTGACTGCATTTACAAATTTTTAGCAAAAACGGCTTCCGGCATGTTTTATTTACTGGAATGCGTTGTCAGTCTTCTTTTCAGCAGTATTTAAATGCTTCCATGACGTCCTATCATGTAATTTTCCACATTTCATTTTAGTCTGTTTGTGGGCTCAGCAGTAAAGGAACTAAGGCGGTATTTAGGAGTCTATTAGCAGTGCAGCGCTTCCACCCTATTACACCTATATGCACACTTCTGACAAAGTCTTTTCAACTTTTGCATGGACCACGGAAGCTGATAGAAAGAAGATCTGGCAGGAAGCAATAAAATACGGCAAATCGGTGAGTTGTCTGATGCAAAGTGCCTCATATTCTCAATTATAGGGACCCGTTTATAGTTTGTACCACATTTTGGACTTCGCGATATGCTTGGGTTCTCTTCAACGCCGAGAAAAAAGAACGCTGTGTCGCAACCTTCTCATGTGATCACAACGCGTGGAACGTTGGACGATTCCAGACTTGCTGTAGAAACTGCGCTAGATATCTCAAGAGGACTGGTTGCTGTTGTAGATCATATTGCCAGAGTGGTGCTGATAGATGTAAGTTTTGTACTACCTTTTTAGAGTCACAGCCGTGTTCGCTGCGGACGCTGGGGCGTGTCAAGGGGGGGGGGCTGAGTTTAAGGCAGCGTCGCACTGTTCTCCACTAATTGTGGAAGCTTGCAGGCGACCACAACTGGTGGAAGACTGGCTGGCAAAACTGAATCTGACTTGCCGCTACTCTTACTGCTGTCCCTGCACAATCCTCATGATAGCAGCTCGTGAAGTGCACTCAGCTAAAATGCTGCAAGAGAGAAAAATGTCTTTTTAGATCACTAATCGGCAAATAGTTAGGATTTGGAAAGGCTACAGGGAAGCCACGGTCGCGTGGATCAGCTCTTCAAACGACCAACAGACTGCGTTGTTTCTTGCAATCTTCGCTCCACGCAGGGCATTGCTAGAAGTGTGGAATGTACAGGTAATCTTTTCTCGAAGAATGCTTTTTCATAGAGCTCGCAGGTTTTTCAAAACTGTTTTCCTTGTGAGCTGTTTGAAACTCGTTTCCATTCTATCTCTGTTTTAAACCAAAATGTTGCCAATGCATTAGAATGACGGGAAAGTTATTGAGAACCGTGGTCTCCAACCTCAGATGAAAAAATGATATTCCAAAAATATGTCCACACTGTGTTCTTTCAATTGTTTCTTTATAGAGCGGAGTCAGAGTTGGTGCTGTACACGTGGACCCAGCTGGGGTCCTACTAGATGGAGGAGACGCTTCTGTACTATGTGGCCCTTATAATCCTAAGTTTCAACGCGATGCCTTTTTTGTAGATAGCCAGGCAAGTGTTTTACAATCTATAATTAGTATCTCCGCGATTTTTTGAATATATATATTTCAGGGAAAATTTTGTCGATTAGTGGTTCCGTTTCACCTTTCAATGCTTCGTGTCACTTCGCAGGACCAGCACGATCAACTACTACTATCGAAGGCTTGTCATATCTACCAACTATTCAGTTTAACCTTGTAAATCTAACATTTTAGTTCTCATCTTCGCCTAATTTGGACTCTTTCATGGAAGTCTACTCAATGCTCCGGATGATGAAATCGAAGCGTGAATTGATTTTACTTGTTCTCCCTATTGTCAACGACTCGTTGAGGCTTGAAAAGGTTTTGGATGCTATCCCTAAGGTAGGGTATCAGAACACTCTGGTGTTGGTTTCCTTTCGAGGCTATTTCTTGGTACCGCAGACAGTAGTCAAATTGTTTGCCTCAGTGCTCGACGTTGAGGCTGACCTAACCTTGACAATTTTTACACTTCACATCGCGGAGATGTTGTGGGTGTGGCGTGTAATTCATTTGAACGTGACGGGGCTGCGCTTTTGGTGGGATATTGCTGTTTCGAAAAAACTGTATCCATATTTTTGTTCAACCCAAAACTGGATATTGGTGGCCTAAAAAAAGAAATGTCCCATGGAAACATGTCAGTTAAAGGCACATTCCGCGATAAAATAAGGCTATGACCTCTCAAATGTCGGACGATCCGGAAGGCGATTTTTGAGGCTGCGCTACTTTCAAAATGTGAAAAACGGCAAGAACTCCGCTAGAAGCTGACTAATTAGGCCCATGGACACCCCTTAGGCCCATGCCGACCCTCACCGGCTGCTAGCTACTAGCTAGTAGCCACTATGTTATCTTTCTCTATAACATTTCGGACTGCTTTTTCTGCTGCTTTTCTCCGCTAATCAGATACTTAGCACTTTTTTGTGCCTATTTGAGTTCCGTTTCCCGCAATTTGCGGTCGCGAACTGTGCCTTTAATTGTTAAATTGTTTGTTTGACCAACGGCACCCTTTCATGTGACTGACTACAATAAAGCTGAAGAAAACGCACTTAGTAGTATGAATTTCGAATTATATGGTAAATTCAAATCGATGCCATTTATCATTATACCGGGCCAATTCACTAGCGCTTCGGAACCATTCCTTGATTTTCAGCTTGCTGATCATCAAGCACAAACGCCTTTCATTTGAGAAAGTCCAAAATGACTCGGAGAATGCAGAACTTCCATACTGTGTTTAGACAGACGGTGCTGGTCCTGTAGAAGAACTAGTTGGCTTCGTAAGACGGCAGCTGAACGTTTTCAACAAGATCGTCAGATACACGAAACAAATTGTGAAGACGACTGGAAACACTCCTGAGTGTCATTTTAATGAGGACGTACAGAACGTCATTCGCAGGCATTGTGTCGAAGGCGATGAGTGAGTATTGAGCTTATGGTCTCTCTAACTGTCATCGAACTTTTCTTCTTGGAAATCACAACCTTATTGTAGTGAAGAGGGTGTAAGAATTGGAAGTTCCTGGGCACTGCGTCGCGATAGATGTTTAGACTGAATTGAAAATGCGGTTAAGTTGATTTTTTCCTCTGCGCGCCTGAGGAGAATCAGCGATTCTCCATTTCTTTCACTCTGCTGATCGACACCCGTGACCCTCTCTTCTTGAATTATCAAATTCTCCTATTCTTCATAGTCGTGGAGCACTAACGATTCACTAGCTCCCATTTATATACGCTGCCTCGACTCAGATGTCATCACCCACAACCTACACTGTGTGAGGGGGGCGTGATGACAGTTTTTGCTTCAACTGCTAGTAAATATTCGTCGTTAATTTTGTTTCAGGGACGGACCACTTCCAATGACCGTGAATGAGTTCCTGGGATTCATCGACTGCAAATCTATGAGCAGCTCTCTGTGGGAAAGGTGGGTCTTATAAACATTTCGTTCCATTTTGCCGCTGTGATTCGCGCCTTATAATCTGGTCGTAGACGGCAGCATGTCCTTCCGAGATTGACTTCTTCTTAGCGTCATTGGCATGACTGCATTTTTTAAGCGCGAGCGGCATTTATTTCACAGGAGTGAAAGTGGTTGAGTAAGATTTTCTTCCAGAAATTACCCCGATGCTGACCTCTTCCGTTTCGGCGAATTCGTCTTTGGGCCAGCACTGCAAGGCCGTGTCGACGTGGAGACCTTCATTGATAGTGTGCTAGTCGAATTACCGTTTGCCTTGGTGAGCTGTTGGCGGATTTATTCTGTTTTCGAATGGTTTTGCACTCAGAAGTTTCATTTCTTTGCCATCTGAGTACTGATCAATGAAACTGTTTCAGGAAGATTTCACTGATCTTCTTGGGTTTGTGTTCACCAAATCCCATTCGAAAGTTGGCGAAGAGGGATTTGCATGTTTGTGTGGTTTCATTAAACGCTTCGATCAGCTTCATCCTGGGTCCTTAGAGAAATGTGAAAGAATGGCTTTGGAATGGTCAGTTGACTGTGTTGTTTCTTCCGGAGATCTTTTGTTGGTGTTGTAGAACTGAAAATGCGTTCTTTAGCACTAATCTTAGTCGAGCTCTTCTACTTTATGCTGCATGTTGTCTTGTGAAAGCACAGCAACCGAAGAAGTGCGAAATAGAGGAAACTGAGCCGATGGATACTGGCGAAGAGACTGCTCTCGTTCAAGGTATGTCGTATAAGCAGTACTGCAGTATTGTGGGGTTACATATGGGCTCCACAATTTATGGGCAGAGTAAAACCCTTTCTGTTGTGATTTACTTCATGCGAAGGTTGAAAAGAACCGTTTCCAACCCAGTCCCTTTCCGTGCGTAAGGTGAGCAGGTACGC
>MU934864.1:10218-22756 GCA_036418165.1 Cooperia oncophora
CACCTTGTCAACTTGTCACCCTCTTAGGTTTTCAATAGTGTACCTGGTCAAATAGCTAGCTATGAAGGTTTTGAAATTTATCGAGAATTAAGGCAGCGCTGACGATTGGGAACCCGTTGATCCCAGCATGGAGCACTCCGATTGTACCATTCTCACGATGCATGCTGGCCTTCTTGGCGTGTCAGTTACGGCAGCCCGTACCTTTCGCCAAGGTTGTAAGCAGTGCGAGAGCTTTCTTCCGAGAGCAGGTCAGCATTACCCTACTTCTCTCCCGAAGCGCATTCTCAGAAAGTCTGGTTCAGGTCGCTTCACTGGTAGCTCGAGAAAAATGGAACCCAAATCAGTTGGAGGAGAAACTGTCTTCGATCGCTAGCCTGAATGAGCTGTGTTCCCTATTACCGAACTCTTTGAAGTTTTCTTTACTTTGCTGTGACATCGCATGGGAGCTGATGAGTCAATGGTTCAAGGATACCATGCAGTGCTTTAATAATTTCGAGGTGAGGAGTGGATTTATTTATTCAGAAAAGGTGCAGTATTCGATGTAGTATAAATTATAATTGTTTAGCTTGCTCTGGGTTATCTCGCACTTGTTGATGACAATCGCTTGCGCCATGGTGTCTTGGCATTAATGTGGCAGAACTTTATACTGGAGCGATTCAAAGCGACCATATTATTAATTGAAAAGACTGGTCGTGGGCCAAAGGAACGAGAAGCTCGCCAGCAGCTACAGATGGCGGAAATACGTGTGGTGAGATATTTAGTTTACACCATTTTTAGCGTCTTGTATCCATTTCCCTGATCTGAGTCTATTTGTGGTGAGAGCGGGCAGTTCGTGATTTTTCGACCGTTCTTCTAGAGGTGCTACTCATAAAGGAAAAAATGGGAGTGTTGACGTTTGTGAAGCAGGAATATCAGGATCAAATCCCCTCCTCTGCCTTACCTCAATTTAAGGGGAGAGAAACAGTTACTGATTAGCAGCTGCTCCTCATATTCACACCTACTAGGGGACTGCTCATTTTTGAAAGATTCGCTGAAACGTTCTGAAGCGTAGCTGTAATCGGTCACCAAACTATAGTTTTTTGCGCAGACCTTTTATCGAAATCGTTTTTCAGGTGGAATTCCTGTCAAGATGTCATGAACTCCTGAAAATGCTCATGGATGATGTCAGAGATTCACCCCCTCCTTCACAGATCCAGCAAGATCACTTGATAGAGGTCAAACAGCCGCTCAAAGATATTGCGAACGTGCTTTGATTGTGCAAATTGTCTTTCAGATAGCGCAATCCCATCCGCCAACCAGTCTGCAGTTAACAAGTGCGTCGAGAGACTCACTGGTAGAGTTGGCTGTTCGCCAACAATTAGTGAATTACCATCTCGTACTGCATCATTATCACCTAGCAGTGGCTGCCGCGATTCAGGTATTTATTTTTTCATGCCAGAATCGTGAACCTTTCTGACTCACTTCTTTATTAGCTTTCGGCTGGTCTTCGCAGTCATATTCTACGCGTCCTTTTCTGTCCAATCGGTCAACGAGCTTTCTTCCTCCCCTTGGATTCTCATCCACTGATACCATTAGACCGAGTGGATGATGCTGTGGTAGAACGAAGACACCAGTTTCTTACGAAGGTTTGCCTCCTTCTTTGCTGTTCACTGTCATTCAATAGGTACTCTCGCGCGAATTTAGATAGCCGAACAAGGAACGGAAATTGATCGTAAATTTGCTAGGATTTTATCTTGTGAGTGGAATTTGACGGTCGACACTATACAAATTACTGTGAGTTTTTCTTCGTTCGCAGCTGACAGCTACTACCGAAGGACAAGTTATTTGCAATCTGCGAAAACGTCGCTGTTAACTATCAGGTTGTCCGGAAAGTTCTGCACGTTTCGAGTGTTTCACTTTAAAGACACATGGTAGTAACGGGTTTATGCATTTTCTATGGATTTCTCACTCTCGTGAAAGGCATTCAATGGCTGCTTGTGTTAAATCGATGATTTAAAGACTTCAAAATACATGCTCAACCATGAGTTACTAGCCGCCTCGATGTGTGGGGTCTCGCCCGCCAAAAACCTCACCAGGGTCAGAGTACGGGGCCGTGGGAAAGTCGTAATTCCTTGCTACACCGCCCGTTTCGCAAACTCACGTTTTTACTAACACCATCCGCGCGGCGCGGTCGCGTGCAGCTCTCTTGGCTTTTTGCCAAGTCCTGTAATTCAGCTTTGGAATACAAGTACAACGCAATTTCTTTATGCGGATAACATTTTAGGTGCTGCAAAATAAGAACCGAAGATGATGACGAAGGCTAGAACTCAAGAGCAACTGTGCTGCTTCTGCAATATTCCTCGGAGGCCGCGCATTTCCACGAAACATGAAAATAAAAACGGCCTAAGCGTCCCACTCGTTAGTTTGAAGTATTTCTATAGCTTTAGAGCCGGATTCGAGCCGGATCGCAGAAATGCACACGCGATTTTAATTAATTTGCGTTTCCTTAGTTTTTTTCAAATTTGTTTTATTTACATCTACATTCGTTGTTCTTCATTTCTAGCCTTTGTCATCTTCATCACCTTCTATTCGGACTTTGAAGCATGAGCAATACCTCAAATGTTAGGAAATTGCGTTTTGCTTGTATTGTCATGTTTTCAGATGTTGTCACTGTTTTTATTCGTCATGTTCATGTGAATGCGCGGCCTCTGAGGAATGTTGCAGAAGCAGCACAGTTGCTCTTGAGTTCTAGCCCTCGTCATCATCTTCGGTTCTTTATTTTGCAGCACCTAAAATGTTATCCGCATAAAGAATTGCGTTGTACTTGTATTCCAAAGCGCAATTACAGGACTTGGCAAAAAGCCAAGAGAGCTGCACGCGACGCCGCGCGGACGGTGTTAGTAAAAACGTGAGTTTGCGAAACGGGCGGCGTAGCAAGGAATTACGACTTTCCCACGGTCCCGTACTCTGACCCGTGCAGTTTTGGGCGGGGGACCACGACACATCGACAGCTGGGGGCTGATAGTCTCATACACCCTCAATGTGTTTGAGCGTACAATGTATTTTTGAACGATCATACTTTCTTAACACTCATCGGATTTAATCCAAATAAGCACCATTCGAATCAGCACACTTTTGCCAATGTGACAGCAGTCGAGAAATCCCATCAAAGAAAAAACTGGGTGGTCGAGAATCCACGAAATCTACGGGTCTTTTTTGCCTGGTCCTAATTGATGAAGTATTTTTCAGCAAGGAAGTTCTGAAAATGTTTGAAAAGGTGATAGTCGGTTGGTGAAAGGTCTGGAGAATATGGTGGGTGAGGTAGAACTTCAACCCCCAATTCGTTCAATTTATGGATAGTGATTTGTGAAACGTGGGCGGGCGTTGTCATGCAAAAGAATCGGACCCTTTCTTTTGATAAGTGTTGGCTGCAGCTGACAAAATTTTCGGTACATTTCGTCGATTTCTTCAAGTAGGGTTCTGCTGTGATGGTTTGGCCTGGTGATAAAAAGTTATAGTGGATCACACCAGCCGATGACCACCAAGCCGTGACCAGAATCTTTTTTTCGTGAGGGTTCGGCTTTGAAAATTACCTCGGTGGTTCGTCGAAATCCAACCACTGTCCGGAAACGTCTCCTGTTATCATACATGACCCATTTTCATCACAGGTGACAATTCGGCCCAAAAACAGGTCGTTTCTGCTGCGCAAAAGCAGTGAAGAGGAAACCGCGAGACTGCCAATTTCTGCCGGTCACTCAAATTGTGGGGCACCACTTATCGAGTTTTTTCACCTTTCACAATGCGTTTCAGACCATCTGCAACAGTGGATTTGCCAACGCCTAGCTTTTCTGCAATCTCTCGAACTGTTTGGGATGGGTCAGCCTCCAAAATCCCCCTAAAATCCTCGTCAGATATTGCTTTAGGTCGACCGCTATGAGGTTCATCTTCAAGGCTGAAATCTCCAGAACGAAATTTTTTGCCGCACAGTGCTTTCTCTAGCACTATGGGCCCCCACACCTGGTTAATTTGCGAGCTGTTTCGATTGCGGATTGCCCCAATTTATAGTCGAAGAAAAAAATCGTCCGAAGTGCTCTTTTCACATGCTTGAAAAAATCTTAAAAAAGGGGTTCATCAAGCAATGGTGAAACGGCAGTTATACCATCAGATAGCGCAAAGAATTCTCTTCAGGATGTACTACTGAGACGCAAGGGAGAGTGAGTTTTTAATCAGCAATGAATGTTCAAAAAATAGTAACACAAAACGTGCAGAACTTTCCGGACAACCTAATAGTTCATGGGGAGCTGCCACACATATTTCAGTCATCGCTTAAATTAGGGCCCCATTGGCTTGAATTGCGAAGAAGGTCATAACAGTTCAGTAAGTGAGAACAACAAGGCCTGCGGTCATGAATCCAGGCTTATTCAGAAACAGCAGTCTAGTGTAATTTTGTGGTGGCCGAAACATTCCGGTCTTTTTTACCCCCCCCTTCGGAACTAACAGCGTTCGTTGAATGGAGAATATTCGTAGCCACAAATTTGTACTTTTTCGAATTCCCTAGTACTTGCCTGACAGTTGTGGGAGTTTTAATCAGCCTCTTTTTAAAAAATATGGGGCACTGCTGAAGTGCTGTCCACCAATCTCGTATTCAGAGAAGTTTTTCAAAGACTTTTCTATGAGGGCATATTTGCCAGAAAACTTGTTCCGTGAGGTAGTTTGACCTCTTAAACACGTATCACGTCCACTCGGCCTGAAACTGCCTGGCGCCCATGCCATCTACGCCTGTGGAGTTGGGGATAGATGGAAGGGAGTACACGTGACAGCCCGAGCACAGCCTCACCAGAGTACTGAATAGCACCAGCGCCGAAACGCAGGTGATATTCGTTGCCAGGGGTCAATTTACACCGGTATACAAAGTTTTGTCAGGTGCTGCTGGGAAAGGGATGGGGCGCCGAATAGTCGCCTAATGGCGCCAGCGCCAAAAGTAATGTCATACTCGTGATCAGGGCTCCGAATAGTTCACTATAGTCAAGGTTTCAGCAGAAAAAAATTGTTGAGTCTTGGGGTGGCAATGGTTCTGAAGTGCCTAAATGTGAATTTTGTTGTCTGCTCTTGTCTTCCTTCGTTGTCATTGGCCTCTAGCCTTATTGTTCAGCAAGTTCTGTGCCACTTACGTGCTGGACAGGATTCAGCTGCGAGTTGTGAGATGTCCGGTGTTACGCAGACACCTCATCTAATAGAGACCATGTCGCGGATACTGGCTGCTCGTACTCTCCGACTGGCTGAGGAACAGAAGACGGTGCTTACAGCAGCACACTTGAGGTGGGTTGGTTTTTCGTGATGATCCATGAATACGCAGATTTTAGATGTGAGGGAGCATGACAGTGATAGGGATAGGGATAGAGGAAAAGATGACAAAAGACAGATGTGCAAGGCAGACTGCGAGTTTCTTTTCATTCCCAGTTTTTATCCGGCTGTGAAGACCAATTTCGTACAGTGAACGACTCTCTTCTGGTCATGATCAGTCTGGAATCTCTAGAGTATCGAACTTTAACGTACTCCGAAAGAAAGTTGAGATGTGAAATTGTGAACAGCGAAAATATTGTCAGCTGACACCCTGCTATTTCCCACCCTGCGTAAATCATCAGTGTGCAAACCCTATCAGGAGGTCGAATATATTTGGTCGCTAGCGAAGGGTGTCGTGTTTGGTCTCGAGGCGGCACGGCAACGCTACTATTTCTGACAGGACCCCTCCCGCTAGTCAGTCAAGTTTTCGAAATTTAGTAAGACGCTAGGCAGCCTGTGGAAGGGGTCGTACTGAGACTATCCTTGGGAGAGGATAGAATAGCAGTGACATCACCATTTCACCTAACCAGAAATATTCCTTAATTCCACCGCATTCTTCCATTGGCTCTCCCTATCATATCAGTACGAGAACCGAGGAAATCTGCTGAGCACGATACAGTCTTAAGAAAGTTGGAAGAAATGTAGACTTCTACCCGTTCTCAATCTAAACCCAAAGTTTAGCTTCCTCAATTCACTGGCTGGTGACGAGAAAATGCGTGTCGATTGGGCAAACTCGAATTGGGCAGACGCTGTGCAGTCGTTTGGCAGAATCGTGTCTGCTCTGTCTCTGCAGCCACAATACGTCGTGCCATTTGTTCGTATCGGTGGCATCACTGCCCAATACTGGGGTATTCATATAATTGATTGAGATATGTTTTCAAATTACTTCTCTACCTGCTAGATATGTTTTTAATAATTTTTTAATAACTCCCCCTACCTGCTCTTTCACTTAGTATATTTCGCTACTTTTTCTGTTCTCTTTGCGTGTTTAATCCCAGAGCAAAGAACCTGCTATACCGGTGTGATATGTACATATGATTTGAGAAAAGAGATATAAATTGTGTTGAAATATTTTAAAATGCGTAATTTTTGCTTGTGGAAATGGGTTTACGGTTTCATGAGTGTTCTCTTTCTACATGAGTTGCCAAATTCGGAAATAAATCTATATACCATAGCCTTGAGATTTTTGGAACAAGTTATGCACAACGTAACGCGCCCGTTCAATTTCCCCAGAAGCTCGTACATAGTTTTGTCAGCTGGGGGAGATGGGTGTGTAAAGGGTTTGGCTCGGCACCAGTCTGTTCTCCACCAACTATGGAAGCTAGCATGTGACCATGAGACTACAATTTGGTAGGAAACAAGCTGGCCCAGGGCTCAAGGACCAACCTCTCCTCACAGGTCCCAGATATCACATACCCCTTGCGTCCGACTCTACCAGGGCGCATCGCAACCACGGGCGTAGGTAGTTCTTTGGAAACTGCTTATCAAGATGATGAGACCATGGTAGTAAGAATCGAAGTATTTGAGAAGAAATGGGTTCCTATCAGGGCATGAAGTGGGAAGGGAGGGAGACATCTGATATATAACAGAGAAAAGGCCATCACTCAGGGATTGTCTTTAATTCGTTAAGTATGAATAAAGCCAAAACGATTGAGCAGACACGCCTTCCATTTTCGAAACATGGCGTCGATATTCACGCCCCATATCTTTTAGAAGGGGGGGGGGGGGGCGTGGCTACGAACATTCGTCGATATTAATAGGTATCCCTCAGAAGTTTAACGAGAAGTTGAATCCTTTACTTGGATAGTAGCTTTATTTTGTGCTGACACGGTGTTATATGGAATTAATAAAGGTAAAAGAGTACGGAAAGAGAATTCTTTATTCTTTTAAAGGGTGACTTATGGATCATGAGCTTGTTTTCCGTTTTATGCAAGTGCTTCTTCCATATGTGTTGCCAATTGTCAATAACTCAATACAGAATAGAAACTTCGACGTACATATAACAATTAACAAAGTAACAATAAACTCTACACAACAATCTAAAAGTCCTAGAAGGAAGTACAACAAATTGCAGTCATTATTCCCCTATTGTTCATTATTTTTTACCGAAAGGAGGCTTTTCGTATCGGCCAGGATTCGGAATGCTGCGTTCCCATTCCTCAACGTGATCTGCCGGGAACCTATAAAATATCGAGTATTTGAAAAGAATATTCCGGAAATCATGGAAAATTTACCATGAATAAAGGGAGCAGTATATGTATTGCTCACAACGGATGCTGGGGCGTGTTAGGGAGGCACAACTCGGCGTGCTTTAGCGGCCAGCCTGTTACCCACCAGATCTTGAAGGGAGCAAGTGACAACAACTGGTGGGACTTGGGCTGGCGCCGCGCAAAACTGAGCCCCCTGACACGCCCCAGCATTCCCAGCGAACAGGACTATGCCTAAGATGAGGGAAGGGGTGGCGTGAATGAGCCACTTACTTGTTCAAGTTCAAGTGTTCGAGGTCCTGCGAGTCATACGATGCTATTTTAGCAATTTGCAGTCAAGGGTAGAAAATCAAACAGATGACGCGATTTAAAGGACCGAACATTTCTCCGTAAACCTTCTTCCAATTATCAGAAGCTTTTTTCGACGGATTTTCTAGGGGGGGGGGCACTAGAAACGCACAAGTTCACGAATAGAAAGTTGTTTACAGCTAGCACCGTTTATAATTCGTCGTTCACGGAATCTGCGGAAAAATAATGGACGCGTATCGATTTCAATAATCCACGAAGTCAGTGGAATGGAATTGAAACCGAAATCAAAGATTCGATAGCAACTGGTAATTTAGCTCTGCCCTCTCTGCGTTTCCTCAGATTCTGCTGAATCTGCAGATTCTTCGAGCCAATATGCATACATTCTTCAAGCGCAGAATCCGCGAAGTCTTCACGTGTGAACAGGAAGGGTAGGAGTGTCGTCAAGGTGCGATCTTTGGATCGATACTGCCTGACCGTTTTGATGAATTCTTTGATATGCTCCAAAACATGGGGAGGGCGGAGCCAACCGGCGACACAATCGCTAAACCGGGTTTGGCGGGTTACTCTTCCTTTCGACGATTTCTCTGGAATTACAGACCGTGAGCAGTACCTCTCCCCTTTGCATGTATCCAAAGCTGTGCATTGCTATTCCCGAGAAGTTTCAGTGTCTCTTACCTCCTCTCAACGGGTTATTGACCTTAACGTACAGGCCCTTACTAGGGAGGTCGTTCAGGACGTGGAGCGCTTTTTGAAAACGGTTTTTGCATGATGTGGGGTCACGTGCATGGAGTACCAAACTGGTGTTCATTTTTCCTGAACGCCTCTGGGAATGCCAAAAATGGAGTGAAAAAGAAGTCCATGGAAACCGACTGTTTTTGAGCCTGAATGGGCTCTAAGTCCACTCGCAATCTTCGGGCATTGCGACCTATAGGGGTCCTTTTAAAAAGGTTGTACTGCCGTATCGATGAGAAACAGTTTAGTCGCAGTGGGGTCTTCTTTGTGGCCACGTAGTTAAGCAGTCGACCAGTTGGAATGGGCTCTTAAGCAATCGAAGTGGTAAGCTGCGCCAACGATCGGATGGCCTAGTGGATAGCGTGGAGGATTCTCAAGCAGACGGTGGGGATGGGGATGATGGTTCGACTCCCCTCGGCTTGCACGTTTTTGCATTTTTTATTTTCCGTTGTTGTCGCTTCCATATACGTCTGCTTCGTATAACTGCCATTTATATAGGCACATTTCGCTAAACTGTTATTACCCCGTAGTCGGTGCTATTCAGCAATTTCGATTTCACATACCATTAAGCAAGAACTTGTCTGAAAGTTGAGCTTTATATGTTATTCGGTGCCCTGATCACGACTATGGCATTTACTTTCAGCTCTAGTGCCATTTATCCCCAATTTGGAGCCACGTCTTTCTCCCACTGGAGTCGCTTATGTTCATACGTTTTTGAGGGACTTGCGGGCCATTTCTGACGCAGTTGGGTCCGTTGACGTCAAGGAATAGGTGTTCAGATCGTGATTATAGAGAGCAATTCGCAGTACCCCTGTAGGCAAACTTTCGGCCAAAAAAAATTTTTTTGACTTTTTTTGAGTCTGTGCATTGGGTTATGCTCAAGAGTCACTTTGTTGAAGTCGTACTTTTGCTGGTTATCGAAACCCTCATTCAGTGGTACGGAGACAAAAAACTAGCAACAACCATAAACGCCATCGAAAAAAGAACAAAATAGTCATCATTCCTCCAGGTGCATTTGAAAAAGTGAAGAAATCGGATGAGTCTCTCCTCTTGGTAGGGGAGGACGACATCTTTCGTGTTGAGCGAGCCGTCGCGGGGGGGACGAAAATGTCCAGGATGGTTTTTCACTTGTTCTGCGGCCACCCATGCCCATGCCAAGTATGAATGGACCTTATGAGCACCAAATCCGCGATGCGGCTGCCCGGCGGCCCACGTCATCGCTACGTCATCGCAGCCTCCCAAAGTTGTGGGTCTCCGGTCATCACTGTCGACCAAATGGTCGGTCTATCACAACTCAAAAAAGTCAAAAAAATTTTTTGGCCGAAAGTTTGCCTATAGGGGTAATCGATGGTCCTGATCACGATTCTGACACTTATTCTTGACGTCAACCCAATCTGGCGTCAGAATGGCCCTGCAAGTCCCTCAAACGAATGTACATAGCGACTCCAGTGGGAGAAAGACGTGGCTCCAAATTGGAGATAAATGGCACTAGAGCTGAAAGTCAATGCCATAGTCGTGATCAGGGCACCGAATAACATATAAAGCTCAACTTTCAGACAAGTTCTTGCTTAATGGTATGTGAAATCGAAATTGCTGAATAGCACCGACTACGGGGTATAACTATTTAGGATGTGCCTATAAATGGCAGAGTATCGAGTAAAATTCATTAACAGACGTATATGGAAGCGACAACAACGGAAAATAAAAAATGCAAAAACGCGGCAAGCCGGGGGGAGTCGAACCATCATCCCCATCCCCACCGTCTGCTTGAGAATCCTCCACGCTATCCACTAGGCCATCCGATCGTTTGGCGCAGCTACCACTTCGATTGCTTAAGAGCCCATTCCAACTAGCCGTCGACTCTTAACTACGTGCCACAAGTAAGACCCCATTGGCGACTACTTTTCTCATCGATACCAGTACAACCTTTATAAGGACCCTATATAGGCAGCAACTGGCCGAAGTTGCGAGTGATTTAGAGCCCATTCAGGCTCAAAAACAGTCGGTTTCCATGGACTTCTTTTTCACTCCATTTTTGGCATTCCCAGAGGCGTTCAGGAAAAATGAACACCAGTTTGGTACTCCATGCACGTGACCCACATCATGCAAAAAACCGTTTTCAAAAAGCGCTCCACGTCCTGAACGACCTCCCTAGTTAGATATGACGAATGCCTCTACGCTCCATTTTATAACCCGTAGAATCCATTCACATCTGCCACTATTCTAACGAGCAGGGTCCTACTCTGAAGGACACTCTTGTATAAGGCACCTTGAGCTCTTGAAGGCGTTTAAAGCAATTATCCCTACAATGACGTCGAGAAAAAAAAGCAGACAACAGAGTAGTGAAGATTCACTCTGCTTCAGACTGTCTCTTTTCCATCCGTTTGAAAGCGAGTGAAACACGACGCTTATCATGGCGACACGGGCAATTGCACGCCGAGCAATGCTGCTGGGTGCCCATGGGCTAATCAGCTAACGTTTCTGCGCGTTGCGTGCCAGTTCTCGAGTGTAGTACAGCCTCTGCGACGGGGTATCGGACATTTAAAATGTTCTAGTTTTATTGTTTTCATTTGTGGTGCATATAATGAAACTCTTTCCAGTCCTTTATTCAGACGACGTTTCGGGCCGTAAGCCCTTCTTCAGGTCTACAAACATAAATTATATTGTCTACACCAACATCATCTAATTATATACATACATAACAGAAATCCAAAAGAGGGAACAGTCAATTAACAACTGACCGGATTCCTATGGAAAGGAGGGTCTGGGGTAGGAGTGGGTGCGGGAGTTTGCTGCAAGATGGTCTTGGATGTAAGGCAAACAGTGACACGAAACATCGACTCACCTCCCCAGCTGTCCTTCCGTCTAGAAAATGGGACAGCTAGTTCGGCGAAGCAGGGATGAGATGGTGATAAGTGATACCCTGTCATTGTCATATGTCACGTATCATCAGTTATGACATATCATGGTGCAGCAATTAGCTCCATCGTCCTTCTTAACTCCTCCCTGTTGTTAATCGGTGGGTTCCTCCTTCGAATCTCCAACGCTTCTTTGATCTTCCTCTCCACCGCCGCGCTCCCGCTACATGTTCCTGCTGGATTACGCGCACTTGAGTTCAGGCGCGCTTTCATTCGTGTGGCGTGAGGAACGATGTTTCGAGAAGGGATTATCCGGATAACTGGCTGGATTCCGGATAGCCCTTAGATGTTGGCGGTATCTAGCCTTTTCTCGTAGGAGTGGCCCCCCGTTCCCCTGCCCTTCTCCCAATGGTAGAACTCCTGCTACATTTGAGGCGCAACTCTATTCGTAAACGTTGTCTTCCAAGAGGCCAGATTTTTCGTCCCTCGTCGGCAGTAAGCACAGTTCTTCGGGCCGCATCGTCCTTCGTACACGGCAGTGACGAACCGTCAAGGAGACGACGAAGTGTTGGCGGTGGTCGAAAAATCAGGCGAATTGGCATCCCTGAACTCCTTATAACACGATTGACGTCCTTCGCAAAGGAGTCTGATAGATACGGGAGTAAATCAGTGCGCAATGGCATTCGGGCTACCATGATATGGGCCCAACAATTATAGTGGTGTCCTCTTCCATATCCATTCTCGTGAAGTATACGCGTCACGGTGTCTGTCACTACAGGAACATTAGTGGACGTCAACCTCCGAGCTGTCGTCAAGGCATTCTGAACTATATTCCTCTTCATAAAAAGAGGGTGGCAGCTTCTCGAGTGTATTAGGATGTTCTTCGAAGCGGGTTTCTTATGCCACATGGAAAGTACATTTCCTGCCGACAGTTTCACTTTGGTGTTCAAGAACGGAAGGAAACCGTCGTGTTCAGGTTCCTCGACTGTCAGTGCAATAGTTGAGTGCACTGAGTTTAGCTTCAAGAAGGTTTGACGTAATGCTGTTCTGGACTTCGCAACGACAAATATGTCGTCTATGTAACGGCCGTAGAACAGCAATCCCGATGAT